>NW_004624776.1:14191949-14202264 GCF_000247695.1 Heterocephalus glaber
TTCCTAAAATGAGGGGAGAAGTGTTCCTTCTTTTTCCTGCTTTAGTTGTTTGATATAATTCATCAGTTAAAATGTTTATGAGCCTGTTGTTGTCATATGAGTAGGTTTTCAAGCTAGGAATATACTTTCTTTAATAGGTGCTATTCAAATTTTATATTTCCTCCAGAGTTAGTTTCATTAAATTTCTTCCAAGGTACTTCTTAGAAGTTGTCAAATTTATTTCAAAAAAGATTTTTGTAATATGCTTTCTCTATCCTTTTAAGTTCTGTAAAATCCATCATAATGTCCTCTAAATTTTGATATTGTAATTTAAAAAATGTATAATTGATGTTGTGTAATAGGAAGAAAAGGTCTAAAGGAGCAGGGGAAGTGGGAGGAGTAGGGAAAAGGAAAGAAGGGAAAAGAAAAAATATGAGAAAAGGAAAAAAAGGGAAACAAGGTCTTTGGAAATAGGGAAGGGTGGAGGGGGTGAAGGGAGGGCAGGGGAAGGGGAAAAAAATAAGAACCAAGATACTCATGTAAAGGTACAAGATCCCAATGATGAATGCAACTGTATTTTATACCGAAAATGTACCAATAAACTTAATGGGAAAAAACAATCAAATACACTAATACACATTGTCATAATAATACCATCCCCTATAAAGATTTTGGTTCCATTAGGAAGTAAAATATTAGATAAAATTAGACCTGCTGTCAAAACTCTACTTTAAGAAATACTGATCTAAAGTCAAAATACTTAACAGTGCAACCATATATGCAGTTGAAAGAACATGTAGTACATAGCTGGAGGCATAAAACACACGGAATGATTAAAACTTCTGATTTAAATCAGGAAAATACAAAATGTACTTTTTTGGGGGAAAGTATAATAATGTAGTCCTGCTAAATAAAACCGGATTACAAAGTAAGGTGGTAGAGAATCCTTTTCTTTCAGATAATGAGAAATATTCTAAGATAATGTTTAGAATTTCAGATTGTAGTATATTTTTCAAACAAAATTTCTAAGGCCAGATTAGAGTTTTCTCTTTTAATACATACAGCAGAAAATAAAGACAGTTTCATTGTATGAAAGTTCTAACTGGCACACCCATACTTAATTTATCCTTAAAAATAACACTGAAAAAACAAAATTTTTGTTTTGTGATAATTTTAAATTTATAAAAGAATTGAAATTATTGCAAAATCTCCTTATATATCCTGCAATGAGCTTCTTCATATATGAATATCTTATAAAACCATAAAGCTTTTGGGGCCGGGGATTTAGCTCAGTGGTTTCAACGCCTGCTACGCAAGCACAAGGACCCGAGTTTGATCCCAGGTAACAACAACAACAAAAAAAACCATAAAGCTTTTCTCAAAATTAAAATACTAATCTTGGTTTGATACTGTTAACTAAACTACAGACTTTATTTATAAAATTCACTCTACAGTAGTAAGACACATGCATAAATTCATGTATTCATCACTACCACGCCTTACAGAACAGTTCTCTTATACCTCAAATCTCCTCATACTGTCTCTTTATATTCAATCTCTGCCCTGAATTCTTAATTTCCGGCAACCACCAATCACTTTTCTCCTTCATTTTGGTCTCCCTGGCTGGGATTGCTAAACTGTTTTCCAAAGTGGCTATACCACTTTGCATTCCTCCTAGCAATGTAAGATACTATTTCTTTCCTAGATATAAAATTTCCTTTGTATACATATACCTACCATGGCGCAATTGTTATTTCTCACTAGTAGAAGTTGATCATCTGGGGCTGGGGATTTAGCTCAGTCGTTCCACCGCCTGCCTGGAAAGGGCAGGTCCTGAGTTCGATTCCGGGTACCAAAAAAAAAAAAAAGAAAAAGAAAAGAAAAGAAATTGATCATTTTGCAGAGTACTCAGTTTATCAAGGTTACAGAATTTCGTTTCTCTTTATTTTCCAGCTTTATAGACAACTGTAAAGCAACTGAGAGATATAGACAGAGTTGGAAATAGATACACAAAATTTTGAGGAAGGAAACTGTTCTAGTCAGCTTTCACTCTCTAATGTCCTAGCTAGAGCCACACTCGGACAGCGGTTCTTGCACCAGGCTGCCTGGGCTGGAATTCCAGGACTTTCATGAGAAAGTCTGTGGGTGAATACGTCAAAGTAAACTTCAGCTTCCTGATTTCTAAACTGGAGACATAAGATTGTGTTAGTCAGCTTTCCACTACTGTGGCAAATGCCTGAGATAAATCAGCTTGAAAGGAGGCAAGGATTATTGTGGCTCACTGTTTCAGTCCATAGTCACCTGGCCCTGTGGCCTTGAGTCTGCAGTGGGACAGGACATCACAGCAGGGGTGCATGGTGGAGGAGGGTGCTCACCTCCTGGTAGCTGAGGTACAGAGAGAGAGGGGGAGGGGCTAGGCTACTCCGCATTCAAGGGCTCACTGCTGATGACCTAACTCCCTGCCATATGCCTCTTCCTCCTGAAGTTGCACAACCTCCCAACAGTGCCATAGCTAGGAACAAAGCCTTTAACATATGGGACTTTGGGGCTATTTAAGATCCAAAGAGTATTTACCTCATAGGGTTCTTTGACCCTTAGGATAGAAGACAGCAAAGTGATTGTATGGCTGATTGTGGCTCAATAAGGAGAGTATTTACTGGACAGCTGTGATCTCTAGCACAGTGTGAAGAAAAAGCATTGCTAACAGCAATGACAATGACAACAGCAATAGCAACAACAACAACAACAACAGCAACAAAACCCTTTATTTTTTATTAGAGTAGGTGAGAAAAAACTTGCTTCTCTTTGGAAAAAGAAGTCACTCTGTATTATTTTTTCTAAGTGTTTCTTACAATGAAGCCCAAAGATAGCTTCTTTTTGGCAAATTGTACATTTATAGGAATTTGAGAGTGGAATTTTACTTTCAAATTAAAAGCTTGATTTTTTAAAAAAAGAAACATTGATTTTAAAAAAAGTTGAAACTTTGATTTTAAAAAATTTTGGCTGAGATACATAGTACTGATTAGTTAAGGAATTCAAAGTGAGTTATGATATTTTTCCAAAAGGGTATGTCTTTCATGTTGAAATTCAAGGCTGAGTGTGTACCATTCTTTGAAGAACATAGGAAATCATAGATGAGATTCTCTCAGAATAAGAAATGAAATGTGGTGTGCGTGTACAGGTGTGTAAACGTCAATGACTGCCAAGGACTTTCATATGTAGGGTTAGCCAGAGAAAGTGAGCAAGTGTTCCACTGTCACAAGGGCAGAGAGCCCCAAAATACAGATGATGCTTGGCCCTTCAAGAGCACCCAAGCAAAACGTATGGTGAAGAGCCAGAGTTTCTATGGAGATTAGAGGAATATTTGCATCACAGAGATGGGCTGTGTACATAGGGGTTGAAGGCCATGGGGTTGGGGATAGCATTTCATGACCTTTCTATCCTGGACACTTTGGGCTTCCTAAAAACAAGGGCAGAGACCTGAAGGTAGAGGGAAGGCACAGGACTTCTTATGCCAAGTCTAAGATGCGCTCTCTAAGGGCGGCTTGGGACATGGGTGGATGACAAAGCTGTCAGTTGGTAGAAGGTGAAGGAAGTGTGACTGGTAGAAAGGAGATGAATCAGGAGACAGAGCCCTGGGGGTGATTTTGCATTGATGCTGCCGGAGTTGCTCCACCAGCACAGGCAGGGACACGTCTAGCCCTTGACCCTTGTCAGCTCATGTGGTGGCCCAAGAGGCTAGCAACACTGTGGAACTCCTCATTTTCCTATGCTTTTGGCAGAGCATTCTGTTCCCTGTTAACTAGCTCTGCCCCCACCTAATATAGTGTACTGGATCCTTTTATTTATTTGCTTATTTATCTTTGGCGGTGCTAGGCTTTGAACCAGGGCCTCATACATGCCAGGCAAATAAGTGCTCTACAGCTGAGCTGCAACCCCCAGCTCCTCAGCCCTCCTCTGCTAGGTTCTTAATCAACTTCTCTAAGTTCATAGGCAAGGAAACTCAAGATTACAAAGGCTAAGTCAACTTCTAAGGCCACGTGGCTAAAATCCGCCACAGGAGTCTAAGACTAAAAATCGCCCTGTTTCATTATTGTCTTTTGTGAATTAAATATCTTTCTAAAATGTGGTTTTGGTTTTCACAAGTAGGGAGCCTTGCCAACTGAAGTGTTAATAGCTTCTGTAAATTAACCAGGCTTCTTGGACCACAGGAATCTCCAGCTGGATGCCTAGGCGTCTTCTTTTTTAAAATGTTGTTTCCACCTGCATGTTTATCAGAACATATTTTTACACTGCATTGTTTGTTAACTATTTTGTTCCCATAATAGGTGATAATTTTCCAATGTGGCTATTCTTTTACATCATTTTAATATTGGCACACTTGTGCCTTATTCCACAATGCATTTTCCTTTTCAGCATTTATATTTTTTCCTATAATAAATAATGACATAAAAAGTATTTATATTTCCATAAAATGTGAAATTCCCAGCTCTGCTTCCTTTTTCCAGTTAAAAGCACAACATATATTTATTATAGAAAATGGGTCATTATAGAAAAACAGGGCTAAAATATCACCCATGTCACCTGTAATTCTAATTTATTTGTCTTTTTAAAATTTGCTAGATATAAACGATTAAATCAGGAAGCAGAAGCCTTGCCCCGGCCCCAGAGTTGACCCTCCAGTCTGGCCCAGCTCTCCAGACAGTGGTCCTCTGATGTGAGAGCCACCAACTGACAGGGCCACCACCCCTGCTGCTTCCCCCTTCCTTCTGGCAAATTCTGAATAGAGACGGTCACTCCACGCCGTGGTGCTGCCCAAAATTCTTCCTCTCCTGTTTGTTTAACCTTCCCCTTCTGTCTGAAGTGCTCCTTCACGGGCTGTTTAATGCGGGACTCTACTGGGCATCTCTGTCTCACCGTGACATCTACAGTCTTCAAAGGAGATCCTTAAGAAAAAGATCTCTTGTGTTGGGATTAGGAGAGAAACTGCACCATTTCCTCTGAGAAGGCCCTGCGTGGACAGTGGAACGTGACACAGAGGATAGAGCACAGCACGGTGACTGCGGCGAAATCTCAAGGGACACTGCGCCCGGAGGAGAAACACCTGCCTCGCCCTCTACTCCACACATTGTGCGGGCACTTGCCTACCCATCACACACACACACACACACCGTACACATACGACACCCCCACACACCTCACACATGCACACCACACACGCCTCAGACAGACACGTCTCACACCCACACAGACACTTCACAAAGAAACTTGCAGACATCCCTCATGGCCCTCTCACATCTGCACCTCACACTGACACACAAGCTACACACACTACATGCCCTGTAAACATGCCTCACACCTCCACATACCTGACACACATACACGTCTCATACAAACACACCTCAAATCACACACATTGTACTGCCACACACACCTCACATAGACACAGATAAACACTCTACACACATATGACATCCCCTCTAAACACCCCCCCACAGCACACACTTTGCATACACACCATACATGTCACACACTCCCCCACACGTCACACAGACACACCCTCACACACTTCCCTCATACAGCCCTCTCACAGACACACACACACTACACACACCTCACACATAGTACACACTCTCCTCACATACAGTGCACATGCCTCAACATGCACCATACACATACCTCACACACACATCACATGCACACATACACACAATATAGACCCGCCCCATACCTCACATAAAAAACATGCGCAGTGCATAACATACCACCCCCACAGCTACACACACACTTCTCACAGACATGCACTCCAAGGCAGTACACTAATACAGACAACAGGGGCACACCTCACACAGACACCCATACCATACACACATGCAAGCATAGATCCACATTTTATTTTTTTAAACAAAAGATGGCTACATTATTCTCTGCTATATTACTTTACAACTTACTTTTGTACACTAAATTTTCTTGGTAGATATAGTTATCTCCTACCATTTAGTTGTTGTGACGATATCATAGTTAACACTTTTGCCCGTGTGTGCTATTTCTTTCTTATAAAAATAAGCTGATTAATCAAAAGTTCCCTTTTGATAACATTAAATTTTGTCAGTACTTTCCACTTTGTGGTCAATTAGGTAGGTGAAAAATATTACCTCATTGTTTTAATTTGCATTCCTTATTAAATCGTACGTGAGGTCAGACAATTTTTACATAGGTACTTGTCATTTGCATTTCTACTATTATGATTTGCTGTCTCTTTCTCTATTATTTAGCATATTCCTATTGATGTGGAATAACATTTAGATGTAGTATTTTTATATATATTTTGTAAATACTGTCACCAAATCTGCTCCTTGCATCTTAAACCTATGTGTGTATGCATATCACACACCCAAACTGATTGTTCTCTGTTCAGGGCATACTGATATCTGTACACAGACTCTTCTAGCTTGTTATGGTGTATTCTATTTCTTTTTATTTTATAATATGTTTCTTTCTATTCTCATTTTCAATTTCATTTCCTGCTGCCTTCCCTCAATATCTACACTTGTGATGCAAATGAAAACACTTTACATTTTCTGCTTTCCCTGAGTATTGGGTTTCACAGTGGGATTACGAAAACCAGACTACTCTGAACAGGCATCTGCTTGTTTCTAATAGCAACATCACACTACTAAGATGCTTTCCGAGTACTTGGCTTATCAGCTGAAGATTTTCAGAGTGTCAGTCTTAGAATGGTAATATTTTTGAATAATTATTTAAAAGGTATGAATAATTTCTTTACATGTAACTGTGATGGGTTCGTTCTTTGGTACAAATCCTCCATCTTTGATTCTGAAGCCTACTAGCTCATCACCTGTCCCAAGAAGGCAAACAAGCATTTCTCTTCATGAAGTCTTGGCCCCTGAATCTGTTTTCCTTATGGTCCTAAGGATGGATCCTCTAAACACCTCCCATATGATCACACTATTCCTTTCTTACCTATGAGGTGGACCTAAGCTCCCTTACAGGGCTATGCCACTCTACCCCACTGGGCTTCTAACACCACTCATTTTTAGCTGTGAGCTTTGTCTTCCAGCAGCACAAACCCTTTGTTTTGCTTAGCAGTGTACACCCAATGCCTCTCATGGTGCCCAGTACCATGAATACCAAATGCTGCCATGCACCAAACACTTAAAGAACATTTGTTGATCGAACACATGAGCAAGTGCATGGAACACACGTTGAGCTCCCAACACACTATCTCACCCTCTCCTGTGCCTTGGATTCTGCCTCCGCCAGCAGCCCTAGTCACCTCCTCTCTTTGTTCTCCTTTCTGCCTACTTCTGCCCCAGCTGTCAAGCCCTCCTTCCACACACAAGCAACCACTCTTCTGCTGGGAAATGAAGTGTCTGCTTTCCATGGGTACTGGGCTTATGTGTTTGTGCAGAACAGGACAGCTGTGCTTACCCACTTTGCCTCAGGACTGCACTTTATGTGTGCTAAGAGCATTGACAGAAGTCCACTATAACATTATTTGTGCTGCAGATGAAATGGTATTTTCGCTCTTTTTCTGTTGGAGACACTTGGAAATCAAAGCAAAGTCATTCCTCGTGGTGCACTTGCCCTGATGGCTCATGCAAGGGCATCCTCTGCTGACACAGAGACTGTGATAATAGAAATCAGTCCAAGAGAGGCTGATGTACCTTGACATAGCTCAGCCAAAGTCATTACTTTGTGAGGAAGATGGTCCAGTCAAGGTGACAGGAGGCAGAGGCTGGGCCACATTTTCCTTGTGTAGATGAGTGGTAGATGGTGTCTTTCTCAGGTCCTTGGGGTCAGTAACTGGCCTCAGCTCTGCTGGTGGAGAAACATCAAGAGGTGCTTGTTTCTGTCCACCCTCTTCCTGAGGGACAGGGCTCATCCATGTTCCAGAGAAGCAGTGGGGGCTGCACTGGAGCCCAGCCAAGGACCTGTCTGTGTCCATCAGCTTAAGGCCTCTGTCTTGAGACCTGGTGGGGACCAGAGGTAAGAACACTGCAAGAGGAGAGAAGGCTGTCACCCAGAGTGCCTTCCAAAGGGCATTTCCTCTCTTGTTTAGAGCAAGAGGGAATGTTATGAAGAAATGAACAGATCTGAACACCACCTCTTAGCTTCCTGCTCCATCTGAGACATTCATATGTGAGTGGCATTTGAAGCTGGAGCCTTTGGGAAGTAATAGGGTTAAATGAGGTTGTGAGGGCAGGGCTCCTGAGGCCACAGGAAGTGAACTCTCACACTTGCTCTGCCTCAGCTGTGTGGTGCCCTCTGCCAAGTTATGCCACAGCACACTGCCCTCACCAGAGGTCAAGTGTAGCCAGTGTCGTGCTGATGGACTTCCGGCCTCCAGAACTGTAAGCCAAACAAACTTCTATTCTTTGAAATTTCTCCAGACTCAGGTATTTTGTTATAGCAACAAAGAACAGGCTAAGACAGGGGTGTCTTTCTGTTCCTGGTGAATGTATGGAAGGGCCAATGAGGCTACCCCTGTAGCCACTGCAACTCAGGTCTTCTGTTGGCTAGCACCCTCCTCCACAGAGGGGCTGCAGACTGGCCCTTCTCAGAAGGTCACGAATAAGGACCTACGCTCTTTCCCATTCCCCAGAGAAGGTGCTCTCAGACCAAATGTACATCAGCCTCCAAGGGCCCTGGGTAAACCTTCCTCAACAGACTGGTAAAGCAGCATAAGGATTCTAAATGTTCTTTATGTATTCTGGATATTAATCCTTTATAAGAAGAGGAGCTAGTAAAGATTTTCTCACATTTTGTAGGCTATCATTTTGTTCCATTGATTATTTTCTTTGCTGTGCAGAAGTTTTTGAATTTGATATAGTACCAATTATTGATTCTTAACATTATTTTCTGTTTTATTGGGGTTTTATTCAGGAAGTCTTTGTCTATGCCTATGGCTACAAGGGTTTCCTCTACATTTTCTTTCAGCTGTTTCAAAGTTTTCAGGCTTATATCTAGGTATTTGTTCAACTTTGGTTTGATTTTAGTACAAAGAGAGAGTTATGGATCTAGATTTGATCTTCTCCACATGGATAACCAGTTTTCCCTGCACCATTTGCTAAAGAGCTATCTTTTCTCCAGTATGTTTTTGGTTCCTTCATCAAAATTCAGATGGCTGTAAGAGAACAGGAAAGAAATTTTAAAAACTTGAAAACACTGTTATTTTAGAAAGCTTTCCCTAACCCCACCTGGCTTAGTGTCTCCTTTTTTGGCTCTTTGAATGACCTATCAGAGCATTTCATTAACTCTGCTGTAGCATTCCCTAAATTGGTTTCTGTGTTTACTTTGCATCTGAGGCCATGAGCTCTCAGAAGGTAGAACCCATGTCATACTCATCTCTGTGTCCCTGGTTCCAGCTCAGTGTCTGAGGACCACATAGGTAGTCAGTGAAGTGTGCTTCCAGTGAGTAAAACAAAATCATTACACTGATGGTTCAGCTTAATTGTGTCAACTTGATTGCCTTGGGGGCTGCCTATTGGATTAGTAAAATACACTTCTTGAGGTATTTGGGTGGGTCATGAATGTGTGGCCTTGGACCATATCTGTACCCTCTTTTTTTCTGTACCCTCTTTTGCTGATAGTCTTCACCTACTCTGCTCCCCAGCCACTGTGAACTAAGCTGGTTTGCTCTGCCATTCTCTTGCACCAGGATGCTTTTGCACTGACTATAGACTGCATCTCCTGAACCCATGAGCCAAATTAAACCTCTCCTCCTTTAAATTTTGAGAGTTGGGTATTTTTGTCTAGTAATGGATACTATCAATACTACACAATTATCTATCATCTAGAAGTTCTTAGGTGAAAGGAAATCACCACAATCCCAGTTTTCAGTAAAATATTTCATTTGGTAAGAATTCCTCCAAAGTCTTGTGAGAATTCTGTCATGGCTGTTGGCTGCTCAGGGACTTTCTGTTTCACATTCAGGTGTACCTCACGTGAGCACAATCTCAGCAGAGAAGTTGAACTGAGCAGAGCTGTAGGCTCCTGTGTTAGTGACATATCCCTCTCTGTCCAAAGGTCTCACTCTTGGATGGGTTGTCCTTTGCTCCAAGATCATGCACATTAGGACAAATGCAGTGCCAGTAACCAACCTAGTTTGCCATGTTAAATTAATTCATTCTGAGCAATGATAAAAGAGAGGAAATTTGAAATATTTCAAGGAGAGAAAGTCATAAAATTTTTTAGTCATAGCTTTCAAGAAAAACAAGTTGAGACTATTGCAATTTTTTTTAATTAAATTCTTTTATTGGTACATTGTAGGTATACAACACAATTACATTTCTCATTGGGAATTGTACCTTTA
>NW_004624776.1:14207224-14235265 GCF_000247695.1 Heterocephalus glaber
CAGATCCCCTTTTGTTACCAGTTCAGTGGGTCCAGGTGGTTGAGTATCAGAGTGTTCCATCTCATTTCCCTTTCGGGTTGCTGTAGGTGATCTGGGAGTCTGTTTTTGAGACTTATTTACGTGTTTTCTCATTTCAGCTGTGGTGGTGGGGGGGGATGTTGGCGCCTGCACGGATTACCTCCTCTGGGCTGGGAGAGGTGGGACAGGGTCCGGGAGCAGCGGTAGGGATGGTGGCCCAAAAGCCCTTTCCTGTGGGCTGGGAGCAGTGGAAGGAATGGTGGCTGGGAAGCCCCTTCCTCTGATCCAGGAGCAGTGGGAGAGCAGCTCAGAAGCCCCTAACTCTGGGCTGGGAGCGGTGGGAGGGATGGTGGCCCGGAACCCCCTTCCTCTGGCCAGGAGCAGTGGGACAGAAGGTGGCCCAAAAGCCCTTTCCTCTGGGCTGGGAGCAGCAGGAGGGATGGTGGCCAGGAAGCCCCTTCCTCTGGACCAGGAGCAGTAGGACAGCAGCTCAGAAGCCCCTACCTCTGGGCCGGGAGCAGCGGGACTCAGTACCGTGGTCTGCTGGTCTGGTGTCCTTGCGTCTTTGTAGTGTGGAACCAGGTGGCTGTACAGAGGAGCGGGGGGTGGGAGGTCCAGTGGATTGCTCCCAGGGCGCAGGCTGATTCGGCATCTTCTGTGCTTCTCGGGACCTCGGCAGGGCGTGCACAGACCTACCTGTCTGCAGCAGGCTGATTCAGCATCTTCCTATTGCAATTTTTTAAAGAAAAAGATAATGCTCTCTGATAAGAGTTCATTTTGATGAAAACCTGGGTTTTAGTGTCTGCCCAACCATCTGGCTTGTACATTTTGGAGAGAAGTCATCTAAGCCTATCTGCTAAAAGTGGGACATCTCTATTTCTTAAAATTCTGTTCTTCTAAACTGTACATTCCTGGATTAGCAAAGGTATTGCATATGGAACCCATACAGGGATGGCAACTGTTTGAATGCTTTCCTATTTGCCTACACCTATATAACTTTGCTACACAAACCATTTTCTGCTCAAATACATAGTACATTAGCTAGCTTTGTGTTACTACAATAAAACACTATTCACGACAACTAATTTGGGGAGAAAACAGGCTTATTTTGATCATAGTTTTGGAGGTTCAAAGTTGAAAGCTGGATGGCCCCCTTGGTCAGCCTCTGTGGAGGGACTGGATGGTACCACACTGTGGTGAGAATACATGTAGGAGCCAGTTGGTTACATCTTGAATCAGGCAGCAGAGAGAAGCAGGTGGGTCTAGACTTATAAGAACTGATTTGGAGTCCCACAAGAAATACAGTGGACCCCTGAAATTTGCAGGGGTTACATTCCTAGAGCACCTGAGAATTGCCAAAAACAGAATTTCAGATATGGTCAAAAAATGTCTATAAATGACTATTTTTATAGTTTAAATCCTAAATATGCTATGTCTCCCACAGTTATGTAATTTACTTTAATAAAATGCTGTATTAATAAAGCCTCAGAAGTGCAGGATGTTTTGGTGGCATTTTAAGCATGTTAGGGCTTTAAGAAGAACAAAACTGAGAACACTCGCGAGAGCTAAACGCAGTGCAGCAACCTGTTGTGATGGAGAAATGCTGGTGCATCTGCCAAAGATGGGTTACAGGGTAGCAGCCAATCAGCAGCAAGGAGAACTGAATAACGCTCTCGGATTGGCTATTTGAAAATTCCTCCCAAAAAATTAATTGCCGAGGATATTTGAAGGTTTCTGGGAAATTGTGGGGTTTCCATGAACAATGATTAGTTAGGTTCTAAGGAAAAATCCTAGAATGACTGAGGCCATAAAGTCTGAACAGAAACACTGTACCTCAATCCCTTTAAAGGACCTGCCCCCAGTGACTTCCCAGTAGGACAATGCCAGAGCCCCTCCCAATTCCACCACTGTCTCCACAGGCTCCAACACACAGACTCTGAGGGGAATGCTCAAACCATACCTGCACTTTAGCAAATAGGTACAGTGCCTTGGATGGGACCCATAAGCATGTGAAAGCATTTGGGTAACAGGTGGAAGAAGGCGGATTAGTCAGTATTAAATCACGGACCAATAGAAACAAGACAGCGAGTAAGACAGTGATTTGCAGAAAAGAAGAGGCACTCTGGCTGCTGTGGGCATGGTAGACTTCAGGCTTAACATTGTATAATTTTGCAAAAACTTCAATTGTTTTTTGTCAGGAATATTTCCTGATCTTCTGGCTCCATTATTCTGTCATTAGTTTTACCTTTACCATTTCACATTATGTCACCTCCAAGCAGGCAAAAAGAAGTGTTAATATTTTTAAATATTTGTATAATCTTACCAAGTACTGAATTTCTCCTCTCTATCATTACCTGCCCTACACAACCTGCTTTTTTGATCTCAAGGCCTTGGTCACTCCTTTGATCATTTTGGTGCCTTGATGTAGACTCTCTCAGTGACAACAACTTATTTCTCTTACAAATATTACTCCAAGCATTCCAAAAGGAGTATTTGGAGAAGCAGATGGTAATTCCCTGGAGTATCTGACTCAACTCAAGACATCCTTTTTATTATAATTGAAGTTGTCTCAAGATTATAGTTAAAAGCTGGATGTAGGCACATGATTGTAGCTCCAGCTACTTCTGGAGGCTGAGGCAGGAGGGTGCTTGTATTCAGGAGCTGAAGGCCAGCCTGGACAAAATAGCAGTGAGACTCTCATCTCAAAAAAATTACAGTTTAATAAGTAGCACCTCAAATTCCTAACATTAATAAAATGTGGGGTAGCTTTACTTGTGCAGTAAAAGAAAGGTCCCATAAGCACCATCTTCCACTGAGGAAGTCATCGCCATCTTTTTCTGATTGGCTTAACAGGAGTCAGCCAAATATTTCAGTCAAAATAGATAAGTTTTAAAATATGAATACTATTAGGAGAGTGCTGTGGACTCTCCAAATCCATATGTTGAAGCCTTAGCCTTCAATGTGATAATATTTGGAGCTAAAGCCTTTGGGAATAATAGGGGCCTTCATGATAAGATTGGTGCCCTTACAAGAGACACCAGAGAGTTCGCCCCCTCTTTCCCCGTGAGTGCACAAAGAGTTTACAGCTTGAAGCAGTATGGTGTCTGCCTACAAACTAGGAGAAGAATGCTCTCCAGCCACCAAATCTGCTGGCACCTCGATCTTGGAGTCCCATCCTCCAGATCTGTGAGAAATAAAGTTCTGTTATGTAAGCCACCTAGCTTCCGGCATTTTACAGTGCTGCAAGCTGACCATTATGAAGAGGATACATTCACTTACATTCAGTGAGATGCAACCACATTAACTGGACATATGATTTGTAAAGTAAGGTTTAGATTTTGGTGCCTAGAATTCAAAAATGAGCCCTAGAGTGATGAAAAGGGCTTGGAGAAGCTTGTAAAACAAAGAGTAAGAAACTAAAGGCAAACACTATGTCTCTTTTAAATTGGCTCAAGGCTAGCCTTGCCCTTAGAGAATCCTAGGGGATGGGCTCAGTACCTTAATTAAACTGGTGGCCATTCTTGGCATCTCATTGAGGCGTGGCACAGCATGGGGCCAAAAAAAGAACGGTCCAAATAAAGAAATGACTCATATCTGTTAGGAATGACACGGTTCTCAAATTTGATCCCCTTGATTCTGTTAGATTAACATGTATTTTTTTTCTAAGATATGCTTTACTATACGATCTTACCTTTTTTTCTCCTTTATAAATTATTTGGTATTATTCTCTAATCTATTTCTCATGACGTATCTCAATTTTACCTGAAAATATTTCTAGCTTACCTAGTCCTGGTTACTGTCTTTCATAAAATGACAGACTGGATGTTAGTCAGAATTGTGCTTACTTAATCTACTGAGAATGAATATTATTGATACTTAGGAATTATCTTCTTCAAGAGTAAATTTCATTCTCTCTGGAGCTTGATGTTTGCCTGATAAGCCAATAACACCACAGCAGTTAAAAGCATTCAAAGGAGAGCAGAGACATCCAGGGAATTTTTAGACAATGGACAAAGCGCTTTGTGGATTAAATCAATCCCTTTGAGTTACCTTCAGAAGGAAAACAGAAGCCTTTTGTTGGAGACCAGAGACTCCAGACTTCTGCACATCCACCTTTCCAAAGCAAAAAACACCACTTAAGGTCTCTCTTAAAGTTTACATGTGAGATGCAAGAAATTCCCGAAGGAATTTCCCAGTGAAAATTACAAAGGAACAGATTTCTGCCATGACATCTATAACAGATGAGTCTTAAAAGACTCACTCTGTGTAAAGGTTTTGAGCAAAGATCTACTTTTCTTCCTCTGCATATTTATTCTGCAGGGTCATGGACTGTACCTTCAAGAGGTCATTTTCCAACAGGAAGTGGTCCTTGATCTTAAGGTGGTTAGAAGTCGTTCTTCACGTATAACATGTTTAGAAAAGGACTTTTGTGTTGATTTAGTTAAAAGTTATTTATTGAGCATATCTTAGCAAAATATTGTTTGGTACGGAGAGTGTGAAGCACAGTCTTGACCCTGAAGAAGCTTCTATCTGGTGACAGAGACAGATGTGTGCATAGATAATATAAATCTACACCGAAAGAGCATTAGCAACTGCAGAGCTAGTAGAAAATATGTAGATGAGGCTCAGTCTGGAACACGTTCGGCTTCAGACTGCAGACTGAAAAGCAAGACTTGGTAGGCACAGCAGTTCGTCGCAGGCATAATTTCCATTTTAGAAGACTTTTTTTTTTTTCTGCCTTCACAAAGTGGAGTTTAATTCCATCTCCTCTTTCAGTTGCCCAGGCAGCAGTTGGGGTTGTTAAGTCTGACTGGATGGAAAGCTCACGAAGTAGCGCGAACGCTCATTTCCGCCTCCTTCCTTCGGGGAGCGGGGCCTCCTCAGCACGCAGCTCAAACGCAGCAGGTCTCTTACCTCCTTTGCTCCCCCCAAGCTGATGAGGCAAAGAGAAAGACTTAAATTAGTCACAGGCAGAAGAGGAGATGTTTATTCTAGCTTGCGGGTGTGCATCCGGGACCTCCCTGCCTGGTGGCCCAGTTCTCCCCAGCGCGGTCCTGGTGGACTTTTTAGAACCTGGTGGATCAGGCGCCTCAGCGGCCTTCGCGGATCGGCTGTGCAATTTGAGCTTCTCCGTTCCTGTTTCACACAGGGTCGCTGGGCTCGGTCCAGGCCCTGCACCCCAGTCTCCCGCACACCACCTGCACCTCCTCTGCTGCAGGGAGGCCCTGCCTGAAGAGTTGGTACCCAGAGAGCCAGAGGGGAAGCGTTCAGGGAGAAGAACCTATTTACAAATTATTTTCCGTGTTGGTCTGGCAGGTAAATTGAGGCTAATATTATAATGTGGGTGGGGAAAAGAGAGAGGCGAGGGAGGAAGGAAGGAGGGAAAGAGGGGGTGTGGTCCTTAGGACCGTTCAAAGGAGATATGATGGGAAAATTCCGAGTTTAAATTTTTAAAATATATATTACACTGCAAGACCCATAGCCATTAATGCCCCTCAAAATACTCCTCTCTTGAGACACCGATATCCCATCATCCTGGCTACTTTCTGAAGCAGTTCTGGAAGACCTTTTTCATGAGTGTCTTTAGTTACACTGTGGTGGCTGCCTTGATACCTTGAATTGATTTGAAACCTTTATGGTCGTTTTGACTTTCAGAAAGAGCCGGAAATCACATGGCGCCAGATTCAGTGACTGAGATGGAGACAACACACCACAGTGGTTCTAGGAGCCTGCCTTGCCATTGGCTAGCACTAGGCAGCAGCGTTCACACATTGTTGATCATGACTTGTAAAGATATTCATGAAAGAGGGTGGTATGGCTTATATCTAGATGTCCTCCCAAAGCCTCATACACTAATGGAGGAGGTGGTTGGATCATGGGGCCATGATAATAACCAGTGGATTAGTCCACTGATGAGTGATGTTGGGAGGTAAAGCCTGGTCGGAGGAGGTGGGTCCCTGGGGGCATTACCTGAAACAGTATATCTCCCTTCCTTCTCCCTGGGTGGCTCTCTCTCTCTCTCTCTCTCTCTCTCTCCTGTCTTTCATGCCATGGACTGTTTCTCCTCTGTGATGCCTCTCTGCCATGAGACCCTGTTTTAAGCCACCTGACTATGGACCGAAACCTCTACAAACTGGTTCATTAAGTGGCAAGAATGATGGAATAAGTGTGTTCAAAAGGAGGGGGATTAATGACAATGTGTCTTTTATTGTAATAATTTAAAAAATTTACATTCACCACATTTTGGTCACTCCCTGAACTGCCTAAATAGGAAAAAAAGTGAAAGGCCTCTGTCTCTCTCTCTCTCTCTGTAAACTTTTAATTAAAAATATTTCAAGTACTCAAATGCATGCAGGTAGATTTCATCAAAATATTAAATTTCTATTTACCAAAAATACCATTAAGAGAAAAGCTAACCACAAACCAAGAGAAGAAATTCACAGTACACCTTGACACAAACTTCTCTAGAATAGATGAAAAATTCCTACAGATAATTAGAAAGGCAAACACCTTGATTTTTAAATTAGGCACTTCAATTTATAATATCTAGATCTTGGTAACAGTACATGTGTCCATCAGCCGATGAATGATAAGGAAAATGTGGTATTTACCCCAAATGGAGTATTACTCTGCCATAAAGAAAGATAAATTTGAGGCATTCAAGTTTAGGTAAATGGTTGCATCTTGAGACCATAATGTTAAGTGAAATAAGTCAAACACACAAGCTTAAATACCACGTGGTTTCTCTTGTGTGAGAAACTATATATATATATATATATATATATATATATATATGCGCGCATGAGAAGCAGAATGGAAGATAGATAAATAGGAAGCAGAGCGAGGTTCAAATGGCTCTCCAAATTACCTATTCTGTTGTTTCAAAACTTTTTTTAATATATATGCTAATTTGTTTCATTTATACCACTAGTTTATCTTAGTTCATTGAAAAGAAAGTTTTGTGCTAATATTTGTTTGTTTCTCCTTTGTAAGAGGCAATCTCTTCTGTCAGTCTTCTACTCTGAGTAACTACTTTGAACATAATGATACAGTGTATTAACTATTGTTATTATCTTATTTTGTTATGAAATTTTGTCTTATTTTTTCGTAAAGTTAAAAAAGAAAATAAATAAATTAAACACTTCACAAAGAAGATATACAAATGCCCAACAAGTGAATGCAGGTGTCTAGCACTATTATTTGTAAGAAAAACACAAATCAAAATCACAGTGAGATACCACTGTATATCAGAATAGTTAAAATTAAAAATGACTGTGAATAGCACGTGTTACTGAAATTCTTATCTATTAGTGACACTGATTGTGCCAATTATTTTTAATTGTCGACCTAACTAGATTAAGAGACCTCTAGGGAGGTAATTGAATCATGGTGGCACTGTGCCCATCAGTGAATTAATCTACTGGTGCTCCTAGCTGAATGTGCTGGGAGGGGTGGGGCCTGGTTGGAGGAGGAGGTCACTGGGGTTTATATCTTGCTGTTTCTCGCTCTGTGTGCTCTGCTTTCCTGCTGCCATGAAGTAAGCAGCTTGGCTCCATCATGCCCTTTTCCATGTTTCTGCCCTAGAATCAGCTGACTGTGGACTAAATCCTCTGAAACTGTGAGTCAAATTAACTCTTCTCCAAAAAAACTGTGAGTGCTGGGTATTTTGTACCACTAATGGGAAGACTGATTGATACACTGGTATTAATCATGCAACCACTCTAGAAAACTGTTTGGCAATTTTTACTAAATGTAAGCATTTAACTACTCTAAAATTTAGCAATTTCAGTACTAGGATTCTACCCATGAGAAATGAGGGCATATGTTCACAGGCATATATGTCTAGACATTTGTAGATACTGTATTCGTCACTGGGACAAAATAGCCAACACTGAGATTAAAAGGGGAGAGATTTAATTTGGCTCATTTGACCAGTGTATGAGTCAGTGCTTACTAGACAAACAGATTTAATGCAAGATATACAAATATATCCGAATTTACAAGATTGGCTATAATGGCCACGCAGACTCAGGAGGGAAAGTGTGCAAAAGGTCTGTCTGTGTGCTGGAGGTCTGAAGGATCCAGTGGAAGGCCTGGAGCCCCTGTAATGTCCCCTGTGAGTCTGTATCAGGAGGCCAAAGGGTCTGCGATGGAAGGGTGAAGGGTCTGTGCTGGAGGCCGGAAAGCCTGCCCTGGAAGCCAGGCAACAGCTTGCAAGGTGAAGGTGAAGACTAGAGCTCCTTGGAGGAGACAGAAGCAAGCATTCTTTTTTCATTTCTCTTTTATACCATTCTGGAGACAATCCTCCCTAGGGTAGGTCTTCCTCAACCAGAACTATGCTGAGTCAATTTAGCTGAGCATTTCTTATTCAAATTGACACAATCATCAGTTAACTGTGACCAATGGGAACTTCATTGTGGGCAAGAGTGGTATAAACTGGGAAGGCAATTAGCAAACTCTTACAGCGTCCTTAACATGTTCTCCATGTTAATTTAGGTGGTGGTGACCTAGGCATATATATAAAATGTCATCAATCCTGCTGATGGTGTCATGTGCCATGCCGTGCCTGTAATCCCAGCACTCTGGGAGGCTGAAGCAAGAGTATCATAAATTCAAGCCCAGCCTGGCAACTTAGTGATACCCTATCTCAAAATAAAAAATAAAAAGGGCTGTGGATGTGGGTCAGTGCAAAAGCCCTCCAGTACTGCAATAAACAAACAGATATAGTAAATAATCAAGCTATACTCTTAAGATTAGCAACCATTATCTAAGCTACTATGCACTTTATATTATTAATCAGTTTGAAGCAAGAATATGAGTAATACCAGATAACAATATATTACCCAAATTTGTTTACTGCTAGCATTTTACCATATTTGTTATCTTTTTTGTATTAAAATATGAAACCGTGCAAATTCTATGTGAAGTCATCCCTGCATTCCATGCCCCTTCCTTGGTCCCTAGGGCTGTCTTCAGCCAGGTCTGCATCCTGACCTCTGTGGTTTCTATTTTGCTCTGAGTGTCCTCTGGGTCCTGCACTGTATTAATTTCTTGGAATTCAGGAACAAATTTAAAAAATGTCATTGTCCTCATGGAGGTGACATTTGGAAGAGTGTTACAATCGGCAAAATATTAAAATGTGGTTTGTTAGATGATAAGAAGCACTTTGGAAAAAGGCAAAGCAGGAAAGCAGAACAGGGAGGGTGTCCAATTTTGGATCAGGTGGCCAGGGAGCAATATACTAGAAAGGTGACATTTCAAGAAGACCTGAAGGTGGAGGAGCAAGGCACCTGGGGACTAGTCCCAGGTGAAAGAGGCCACCGCAGTGGTAGATGAGAGCTGTGTGGGTTCAGGGACCAACAGAAAGGTGTTGGTCCACAAACAAATTTGGTGGAGTTGAGGTTGGAAAGGGCAGGTGAGGGCAGACCCCATGGTCCATGGTAAAAAGTTGCCCTGGTGGGAGCCATCAGACAGTTCTGAGCAAAGGAGTGACATGATCTGGTATATCTTTTAACAAGACCATTCTGGCTCCTGTTTTGAGAATAGATCCAGGAAGAAGCAGGAAGACCAGTTAAGAGCACAGCACAATAAATTCAAGGCAGAGATAGAATGACTTGGCCTTGTCAGTAGCATGGATGTGTGGAGAAGTGGGTGAATTGTGGATGTATTTTCAAGATGTGTACAATATCTATGAAGCATCAACAACATCTGATGTTCTGTGCACTTTTAAAATTCATATATAGAGAATTATACCCCATCAGTCCTTTTGCAAGCCACTTTCCTTAAGATTCATTAATGTTGATGCATGTAGATTATTATTTTTTTTTGGTACCAGGGATCGAACTCGGGACCTTGTGCTTGCGAGGCAGGCAGCAGTATGTAGATTATTTTATCTGCTGTGTAATATAACATGGCATAAACTTACTAGAATTTACTTATTCATGCATATAACGTGGCTAGTATGAGCCAAGCGTTGTTCCAGGTGCCATGACTTAAGGACAAAAAAATTACAAACATTTCTGCTACAGGAATCTTAATGCTTGTTCATTTCTATAGTGATGAGCATTTAGGTTGTCTCAGCTTTTTACTGGTACAAAATGCTGTAATGGACATCCATTGACCATCTTTGTGTATGACCATAAGGACACACAATAGGGTACCTAAACACAGAATTTAGAGATATTCCAACCATTATAACGTTGCTTTCAGTCTTAGTTACTTTTCTCATTGCTGAGACAAAATACCCAACACCCAAAGTTACAGGAGGAAAGGTTTATTTCAGCTCACATTTTGTAAAGGTTTCAGTCCATAGTTGGCTGGCTCCAAGGCAGGGTGGCATAGTAGAAGCACATCACAGAGAAGAAACAGTTCATGGCAGGCAGAAGGCAGGACGGCAGCAAAGCAGTGAAGCACCAAGCAGTGATAACAGCAGCCCTTGTTCTGTTCCCTGTATTCTGTGCAGGCACAGGTAGCACTCACACCCAGGTTGGAGTACTCTTAGTTCTAGCATTGCACCAGGAATCAATCTCAGCATCACATCCTTAACCTCAGCATCACACACTCTAGATCCAGCCCCCTTTGAAAAGCTCCACCTGTGACTGCATGGGGCTTTGGGGGGACATCTACATACACACCATAACAATTTTTGATTCTGGGGACTCAATTCGGGACTTTGCATGGAACCACTGAGCTAAATCCCTGGCCACACTATAACAGTTTTCAAAGTGACTGTTTCAGTTCTCCATCTCCACCAGTTCTGATTCCTCTTCAGCCGCCAACCAATGCTTGGCTTGAAACTTTGCCCAGCTAATGGGTAGGGAATAATATTTTATCATTCTTAGCTATGTTGCACTACTAGTCAGAATGTCTTTTCAAGCGCTTATTAGCCACTTGTATTTCTTTTTCTGTGAACTACTTCTTCACTATGTTTTGCCACTTTCCCCTAAGTTTATCTTTTACTTGTTAATTTGCTGAATGTCTTATGCAACTTTTGAATACTTATCTGTGGCTGGTTATAAATGTAACAATTGATTCCCTTTTATCTTTCTCTTAGATACCTTTTTCTTGTGCTGAAGTTAAATAACAAATATACAGAAGCTAAAATATACAAAATTTGTCATCTTTTTGGTGAATTGATAAGGTATTTTCTTTCCCTATCTTAAGTAATATTTCCTTGTTACAAGATCAGAAAGATGTTTTCCAATATTTTCTTCTAGTTTTCAATATTTTACTTTTTACACTTTCCTGTTGAAGTGTATTTGGAATTTATTTTTGTGTAAGGAATGGACTAGATTTCTTTTTCCTCTAGAGGACAACTAGTTCTTTTAGAATAGACAATATAACTATTTGTACACAATAGGATTGTATTTGAAATATTATTAGTAAAATATGGAGTATTTAAGCTTTTTGACTTTTATTAAAGCAGTTCAGACTTTTCATCAAACGTTGCTGAAAATTTCTGGATTATAGAAAAAAATCGTCAAATTTCTTTCAGGTAGTAAAAGAAGCACAACTAACAAATAAGCAGTTTGTTTTTCTCATTTCTTTTTTTTTTTTGGTACCGGGGATTGAACTCGGGACCTTGTGCTTTCAAGGCAGGCGGTGGAACCACGGAGCTAAATCCCCAGCCCTTCTCGTTCATTTTTTAGTTTTATTTTTTATTAGTACAGGCTGACAGTACATAATGATTACATTTCTTGTGGGGAGTTGGTACAATTTCTTTTCCATCCCCTTCCTCTATCTCTTGGTCCCCTTTTCTTTTGCAAAACTTTATGTCCTTTTTTCATATTATCTGTCTTTTACCTTGCTCTTTATTTATATTATGAGTTTTCATATAAGACAAACCATGCAATTTTTAAGCTTGTGTTTCTGATTTATGTTGATGGGAATGTAAGCTAGTACAACCATTAAGGAAATTAGTAAGGAGATTTCTCAAAAAACTAAAAATAGAAATTCCATTTAACCCAGCTATACCCTTTCTAAGTGTCTTCCCAAGAGTTAAAGACATCACATGACAGGGACACATGTATACTCATGTTTTTTGGGGTTTTTTTTGGTACCGGGGATCGAACTTGGGTCCTTGTGCTTGCACAGCAGGCAGCGGAACCACTGAGCTAAATCCCTGGCCCAGCATACCCATGTTTATACCAGTACAATTCTCATTGATTTTTAATGCTACCTCTATAGCTTTTCTTTTGTTCCCTAGGTTTGTTTATTGTTACATTCTGGTATATCATTTTTCAAGTTAAGAAAGATCCCTTCTAATACTCTAGTTTCTCTTCAGATTATATAAATCTTTTGCCTTTTACTAAAGATTTCCGTGAAGAAAGATCCCTTCTATGTCCAAGTAGCTCAACTTGTTACAAATCATGAATTTTGTTTGAAATCATATATCAAAATTATGACACATCTTCTAAGATGGTCATACATTTTTTCTCCCTTTATTAATGAGGTGAATCACATCACTATATTTTTCTCAGGTTAAATTTGTTGAGATAAACCCAGCATTGTGAATTTCAAACTGATCTATGTAACTTTGGCCGTGCATAACTTTTAGTTACTACTTGATAGGAAACCATAATCCCTGCAAAGTTTGAGGTTGGAGGTTAGCTATTATCCCATAATCTCCCTAATAGGAATGATGAAAGCCATTCTCAAACAAAATTCTGCCACACATAGCAACATTTCCTAAGCAAATACTGATTAAAAAGTATACATAAACCTGTTCATATACATTGTTCTAAGAAATATCTATGAGGCAAATTCTATTATTACCATTTCACACACAAGGGAACCAGACATATCAAAATTGAATGACCTGGCAGGATACTCCCTGTACACATTTACCCCAAAGGAAGGGGTGAAAACATTCCAAACCAGGCGATCTGACTCTGCCAAAGCATACAGTGTCATCTATAACTTGTTCCAGCAGAGAAATCTTATCCACCTTAGATAGCCTCCTGGCAGACTTATTTCCATCTAATATAGTTCTATAGGTATTATTCCTAACTGCAATATTTGACAGTGAATGAAATAAGCTTTATATATTTATTCAAAAATCTTGTAAAAGAGCATAATTATGAACATTGGCTTTCAAAACAATTGAATACTTACACATGTAGAATTTAATATAATAAGTGGTTAAACCTTACGCAAACTTCAAAATTTCCTGGAATTTCAAAGTTATACTTTGTGGGTTATTGTTTGCACTGAATTTAAACACTTTTTAAATCTATTTAAAGTTTTCTTTTCTTGCTTTCTGCTGGCCTGAGCAGGTCAAAATGTGTTATATAAACTCAAGGAAAAACATTTTTCAATTCAAATTTACTTATTATGGACTGTATAATCTAAGGCACAGTGAGTAGATAGATCCTGTTGCATGTCTGATGATGACTGTGGTTGTTAACTGATACGACAGATGCTGTGCTCTAGATAGCTATCTTCACTTATGGCTTTAAAGCCAGAGTGAAGATAATACTAATCCACAGTCAGATCAGTTCAGAAAATAAAGAGGAAAAGCTATCCAGGTCCGAATGCCTGAAGTTAGATGAGTCTTCAGGGATTGCTCTATGAGTCTGCTCACCCCAAAACTTTATGGAACAGAAAGGCCAATCTAGAGAGATTCATGTGGGTACAATCACAGAGTTAGGGTGTCTCTTATCATCTCTCAGCATCAGCTACTACTGACAAAAGAATCCACGTATCCCTGCTTTTTTACTTTTTCAAAGGATGGGGGTAATTCTGCTAATAGTACAGTTCAGGGCCTACCTAATAAGCACTGGCCAGAAACCAGCCTCTGAGAGGTGTGGAGCACACACAGTTCAGTGACTGAGTTTGTGCTTAGCATGTGCCAGGCCCTGGGCTGGAGCCCCCAAACCAAAAACAAAACAGAGCCTGAACTCTGGGTACAATCTAGGCCAGGGCCTGACGTTTGAGAACTGATGCTTCTGTATTATAGGGAACTGTTCTGGGCACTGTAGGATGTTTAGCAACAGATCTGGGCTCTACCAGCTAGATAAGAGTGACAGCTGTTCCCATGCAGATATCCCCTGAGGGATAGAAGCAGCCTCCATTGTGAGAACTTCTGATTTAAATCAGTTTACTCTCTCTCTCTCTCTCTCTCATCATTGTCACTAAGGACAAAGTCATGCTTTGAAGACTTTAGAAATAATGATTAAGAAACAATTTTGATGTTTTCTTTTTTTCTCAAGATGAAGCAATGTCAAGTCATAATAGGTACCTTCGCTTACCCGCTGGCTCCAAGCCTCAAATTTGAAAGGGTTGTTTGAGATTCTGCATGATACACACCAAATAGTTTAAATGACCCTCCTGAAACAATATATTTTCATACATTCCAAAAGAGAAGAAATAAAATAATGGCTTGCAATGTTTGAAAAGGAAAACAGCGAATTATTTAAGAAAGATTGTTGTCAGTAGTACCACCAAACAGAGCAACTTTACAATTAGGTAAAAAAATAGCCATGTACCAACAAAAATTCGCTAAATATTCATTGAAGTCATCATTGGACATTCATGAGCATTTGATTAGTTTACACTACCAACCCAGTAACTCTACTTGCTAGTTTTTGTAAGTAGGGGCAGCTAGATAAAACTAGATAAAGAATGAAATAAACAATGCAGTGGATTCATTGAACTGAATTGTCAGGAGAGATCCTAGGTATTCACCAGATCTTCAAAACAAGGCACACAGCATACAGAGGATTTCTACCTGGTATAGATAAGTGAGTCAGTATGAAAAGAATGAATATCCTTAATTTGTGGTGATTCTGTTTATTAGCAGGAGAGGCATATTCATGTGTACAATGATGTATGCCTATTATTTGATGTTTTAAATGTGTCAAACAAGCATCACTGTTTAGAAAGAGATGTAAAAAGTGTTTCCACAAGCATTCAATAAAGAAAAAAAAGCACAGTTTTGCTAGTTCCTATGCCAGCCCTTGAGTCTAGAAGGCTTGTAGAGAACTCAGTTGCTATGGCCAGAGAAAATTAACATTTCATTAACTTGTCCTCAGACATGTGTTTTCAGGTATATGTGTGGCAGAACAACATTACAGCATGTTCTTTCTGGAACTTTGAGATGCTAAAGGAGCATTATTGTGGTAAAGGAGCCTATTATATTCAGGCTTCCAGAACAACAAAACTGGGTTTACGGGTACTACAACTAAGAAGGCAAGAAACTTAACCTGTCCACAGAACTTCAGAATAGGAATAACTCATACAAATTTTAACATAAAGTACTGATGTGGAGTGGGAAGGAATGGTCTTTAGGAAGTCTGAATAATGATAACTCTGACATTTACCTATTTGGATTTCTCTGAACTTCAGTATCCTTATCTAAGATAAATATCTTTCTCCTTCCCCTCCCCCTCTCCTCCTCCTCCTCCTCCTCCTCCTCCTCATTCTTGTCTTTGCCATCTCCATTTTAGGTGCCAATGAGTTAAAAATGTAGGAAAGTGCTCTGCATACTATTAAGAACTATCCAAACTCCATAATAACAACAATGATATTGTAGAGGTTACTTTTTTAAAATACACCTACATACTAAGCACATTAAATTAATTCATACTTTAATTTTATTATGAAAACTCCTAAGAAACCTGAGTGAATTTCTTTCTACTTTAGTATTTTAGCGTGAAAGTGAAAATTTACAAAATTCTCCAAGGAAAATCCCAGTTCAGGAATAACTTCAGCCTTAGCCTTTGACACCTCTCTCTGGAGCTCATCACTGCAGAGCGAGTGACTCTCAGCTTTGGGACAGGGCCTGTGGCAGTGAGCAGCAGTGTCATTAAGGGCAGAAGAGTTTTGCTCAGGGGAAATGGGTCAGGTCACTTTTCTCTGAAGAATATTTTTTTTTATGTGGAAGATCAAAGCAGTGTGTTGTTGCTTGTGGTTCTCATCCAGCTTTTTCTCTGGAGTAGAATTATCCAAAAGAATGTAAGGGTTCCCAGGGCCTCCCAAGACCAGCTCTTTGTCACCAACAGTAGCAGCTAAAGGAAAGAGGTACCGACAACATGCCAGCCTTGGACTGAGATGAACTTGGATCTACACTTTATTTGACACATTTATTTATTCTCTGTTCAGCATGTGTTTACAGAGACCCCCACCATATTCCTAGCTATTTTTGCATGTGTGCAGGATTTCAATTCCATTTTATTCTCTTTTGACAGAATTGTCCTACAGATTGCCTGGGACAGGCAGTTTTTTAAAACCCCAAGGATTGAAAGAATAGGCACAGGAGTCGAATAATCATAGAGTAGCTTTAAACAAAATGATTATGAAATAAACAAATCCTTACATCAAAGCAATGGAAAAGATTAAACATTAAATGAACTAACTGTACAGTAAGAGAGAATCTCAGAAACTCTAAATGGTACTTAACTTTGATGAAAATGAGAATTATCACTGTTGGCTGAAGTAAAGTCCTGAGCAAGAGCCTTCACATTGTTTTGGCAACACTATTTAATTTCAGCCCACAGGTAATAAATCACTCTTTGCTTCTTTTGAAGTGAGCAAGAATGTCCTGTACCACCTGGAATGATTCTGAAGGAACTTTCTAGAAACCTTCAGTGAAATAAAATATTTACTTGAGTTTTCTCATAAGATACTTCATAACCTTTAAATACTGCCATCTTTAAAGTGAAACATGATGAATCTCTCCAATGAAGTGTGATGTCTGTCTCTTTTGTCACTCAGAAATAATGAACTAAGAGAAAAGAAATTTCAGTTTTTAAAATTTTTCTCTTGTGAATACTTTCTATAAACACACACACACACACACACACACACACACTTTTTTTGTTTCCAGTACTAAAAATTCAACCCAGTGCATTTCCACTGAACTACATCCACAGCTCTCATTTCTTTACAGTATTTATTTACTTCTTTGCATATTGATTTATTTAATTTTCAAGAAAGGGCCTTGCTAAGTCACTAAGTTGCCAAGGCTAGGCTCAAATTTGTGATCCTCCTACCATGACCTCCCAGGATGCTAGGATCACAGGTGTGTGCCACCACCCCTGGCTACATCCACACTTATTAAGCACTCAAATTCATGTTGTGTTCTGATAAATACACAAAACCACCTGGACTGGGTCATCGTCTTGCTTCATAACTTCCATTTTATAGATAAGATAAATGAATCCTAGAACAGTTAACCACGTGTCCTTGTGGCCCTGTTAGTCTTCATTGGAAGAATAACTCTGATGAGTCCGGGTCCTCACTGAGGAGACCAGATGAGCCCTTTCCTGGTGACATTGCCAAGTGAGGGTAGTCACCTGGCTGCTCTTGTCTTCTATTTCCTGCAGCCTGTGTATTGGCTTCCCAGCAGGAAACAAGCAAGATAAAATCTCTTTGGGGTTTGAAAGAATCTACTGGACCTCTGTAAGACTTCAAAAGCGGCTGCAGATGGCAATCATGCTAATGGGTGCTAACAGGGATGACCTCATCTGATTAGATTCAGTCATGGCTCTCTGGCCCCTGCAGATATTACAGCAAGGCTTTTAGAGAGACAGTAACTTTTATCTTCCCTCTATACAGAGCCTTCCCTAAACCACTAAGTGGCACTGCCTGAGTGGGTTTGCCTTGGGCCTTGGAGGCAGACTCTCTCAGGGTGGCCATTCCTCCTGGGCTGGGAGCCAGCAATACCATCGGGCTACATTTCCTCAATGCCAACCCACTGCTAGAGACTCAATTCCATTTCAGACCACTTCTGTTCTTTTGCCCTGTCTTTCTTGACTCGAGGTGGTCAGCTAGCTGGCTCTGGCTTGGCAGAATTTGACTCAGATAAGGTTGACTGTCATTTTTTTTTTTTTTAGACTCGAGCCAGTTGCTAGGATTCTATGTTTGCACATACGTTCTAATTGTGATTTTCTCTGGAAACTTGGAAGGTTCACGTATATGGAGCCAACATTTGATTGGAACTGAGCCCTGGCTGCCCCCAAGAAGCAGCCATGGTCTGACTTTTCCTGTGGTATCTCATCAGCCAGCTGCAGGTGTGCAAGTTTGCCGTCCCTGCCAGTCTTAGGGGATATGACACAGTGACCTAAGTTTTTTGAAAACTCTTGGCTCATTGGATGTAGCAACCCCCACTCTCCAGTCCCTTTCCATTCTCTTTTCTGCCCTCTTCTAATCACCCTTTCTGTCCTCTCCTGTCCTTCAAATGTAAGCGTTCCTTAAAGGCAAATCTACCCTTGGTCTCCTCCCTCCCTCTTTCCATTCTCCCTTAGAACCTCCGGTATCTTCACGGTTATATAAGATTGATACTCTAGAAATGATGCTTATATATTGTTGAGTGTACTTGCAAAGGTGAAAACGAGACATTGTTATTTTCTGTAAGAAGCTCAATAGACAGATTCGTAAATGTGCACAGTATAATTCAGTAAAGGCTACAATGGTGGCACCAATGTGGTGGTCTCCTCTGCTGGTCGACCTTTGAGCTGTCTTTTGAATAATGAGTAGAAATTCATCACTGAATAATGTCAAACCTTAGAGTCTTTTGCTTCTCCTCTGCTTCAGAAAGAATTTCAAACCACGTGTTATGCATCTATTTGTTTAATTTCATCTCACTAGTGATCAAGTTAGACATCCACGTCTGACCTGATCTCCTGTTATCTTTTCACCACACACATGCAGTCTTCTAGTCTCCAAGTCTTTCTCAGAACTTTCTTCTACCAGTTGCTGGGAGCCTATCTTCCTGTAATCCAGGTTTAGAGACACTTTTGACTCTTCTCTGATGCCACATCAACTGTCAGACCTGAGATTTTCCCTTTAAACAGCGCCTGGACCCACCCATTCCTGAGCTCAGTGGTCAGAGCATCAGGCCAACAGAACAGGCTCAGCAGCCTTGAGAGTGTTGACCCCAGCCTGGGCTCACACAGCCCAGCACTCCTGCCATCTCTCCTGCTGGGCCTCAGCTCTGAAGATGCTAATCCCTGTCCTAAAGGTTCTGCATATGTTAATTTCCTTAATCTTCACAACAGCCTGAGCAGGTAGAACTATGATTAGTCCTAGTACCTGGCCCAAGTTTCCAGGTTGAGGAGGTAGCACAGTGAGCACTCCAGCCTGGGTGGTCTGACCCATGGGCCTACTCACAATCACTGGGCCACATTATTGCTCAAAACTGATCTCACTGCCCTTGGGCTCCCTCCAGAATCCTGCCTCAGTTTCTTAGAGCCTTGAAGGTGCTTGACAACCCTCAACCAGCAACTATTCTTCAGTTTTCTCAGTTTATCCTGAGGATTTATTGTTAACAGATCTGACACATTTGATGCAGTGCCTGACACTTTCAAAAGGTGTTCTTAACTTGTTCTCATATCTAAACCCTTGCCAAATGCCAAGGATTCTTCTCTAAGTGTCTAGACCCACACCTCCCTGGCCACTGGCATTCTGTCTCCTGCCAGCAGTAGCCTTGGCAAGGAGGAAAAGCCACTCTGAGACACGCTGGGTCCTCTCTAGTTCTCTGACTTAGGCCTCACTGTACCCCTGCTTACAGTGTCTGCTTTGGCTGATGCCACTGGACCCAAGTAACATGGGTCCTGCTCTGTTTGCAATTTCTTTTTCTGGTCTCTAGTCCTGCACTGGACCAGAAAGATTTCTTCCTCCTCTGTGTTTTTAGACCCCTCTGTTTATGTCTCTGAGACAACCGGACCTCATTCTGCATTTAAGGACTTCGCTTCTCAGTCTTTTCCCTTTTCTAGATAATACACTCCTTGATGGCTGAGAGTCTTTTCTTTTTTAAAAAGTTTTAATCTGCTGTTGATTTCAGTGACTTGTACTTGTTGCATACTCAATAACTATTTACTGTATAATGTGATGATATGAAAAATGATAAGTGGGCTCTGTTATCACCTCGATTATCCATTCAATAAACTTAATGTAAATAATGAATAGAAACACTAGGCACAAGTAGAATCAGCAATGAAAATGATAAAGTATGTAAGTGTTTACATCAAATGTGATAATAGAATATATTAGGGTCAAAATATTTCCTAAGGTAAGCCATGAACAAATGGAATGAGAGCAATGTGATACATTATATATAAAATAGGCTCATTAATACAAGTTTAGAGGATTATATATAAAATGTATAATCGCATTATAGGTAAATTTAAGAGCTGCATTTTCAGGACACATACAATCAATTCTCCATATCCTCAGATTTAGCCCCTTGAGGAGGAAAAAAAGTTTTAAACTTGTGCCTGCACTGAGCATGTATAGACTTTTCCTGTCATTATTCCTAAACAACATAGTACAACTCTTTACATAGCATTTGCGTTTTTTGGGTTTTTTTTTTTTGTTACCAGGGATCAAACTCAGGACCTTGAGCTTGTGAGGCAGAAGGTGGCGCATTTGTGTTTTATGCAGTATTGTAAGTCATCTAGAGAAGACCTAAAGTGTACAGAAGGACACGCATGTATTCTATGCAAATATTACACTATCTTATGTAAAGTATCTGAACATCGGGGGGTTGGTTTCCAGTGGGGGCCCCTGGAACCAGTCCCTTTTAGATACTGAGAGATGATGATAAATTCTGTGTTTGGTCATAAATAAGCTGGAGGGAGTAACTTTGGGGGATGAATCTGAGCTGCCTTAAATCCTTTGTGAGGTAAGTAGTTGGAACACAAGGGAGAGCTCAAACCATAACTCAGAAAAGCAGGGTTTAGTCTGAGAACCTGGGAATCTCAGAGGCTGGGTCAGGGAAACCATTCAGGTCCTCAGAAGGCTCCTGAAAAGGCTGGGTGGTGAGAGTGAGTGAGTGGAGGAGGGCAGCTGAGTACAGGAATAGGTGCAGATAAGAGAAGCGAGCTGTGGCTGGGGGCTCAAGTACAGTCTTTGAAGCTGAGGAGGGGATCTTAGGAAGTGGTTCCGCAGCAGTGAGGTCACCTAAGGTCTGACTAGGTCACCCTGGAACATCTCTGACTCTCACAAAAGGGTGAAGAGTCAGGTGGGAGGAAGATTTGCCTGTACTCCTGCTTGAGTCTGAGAACTTGGCCCTGTGGAGATACAAGTTGAAAGGAAGTATGCTGTGGATCCTCGGGCAGCCAGCTGTCTCTGGGTCGTGGAGCAGGGTGTTCTGAATTTCAAGCGTTGCTTCTCTCTGTAACACTGGCAGCATTATCTGCAGCCCTGTCACGGGGCTTTCTCGGCAGCAAATGAAGATCATAGCATCAAGGGTCACCTTCAGCCTGCGGTTCTCTAGGACCTGAATACTAGAGCCTGTAACCTAGCACTGAATTAGCACTTATGAACCCAAATACAAAGAGCAACGCATTGGGAGACAGAAGACTTGGATTTGAATTCTTTTATTGAAGTATATGACAGTCATTGGCACAGTGCCTGGCACAGAGAAAAAGTATGAAATCAGAGTCTAGTTTATTCTTTTTTCTCTGGTGCTTACACTTCATCCATCCTTTTTCTTGTTAGGTGCTAAGAATAGTGTTTGGCCAGTAAATTAGGAAACACATTGAATGAGATCATGTAGAAAATAATCAAATGAATCTTAACATGTTCAAAATTCTATGATCATTTTTCTTTACAGAATGCTTTACATTTTGAACTGATTTTGCTTATTTCCCACGATGCATCCCAGAGTTCAATATTTTTGTCTATAAATAATAACAACAGTAAATTGATGATTTTGATTGCACTGATCTCTACTCAGAAAGCTGAGCAGAACCCAAGGCCTGACTGAACCCCAAGTCTACGAAATGGAATGTGCAGAAAGATTCATAGTCTAAGTTACAAATGACCTGCCTCTGTTGGGAACAATGATGCAGGGCAGGTCTACTGTCAACCTCAAGGACCTAAGGAAAGTAAAGGAATGAGATCAGGGCTCACAACTAGGAAATTTGAGGCTATGAAAGTGGCTACAATGGAATAACTCCATGTCAACCAAATGTGTTGAATTGGCAAAGTAGATGGTGTGGAGAAAGAGCAATCCATTTGGGATATAACATAAATTGAAGTTAAATAAGGAGTCCAAGCATTGCTTCTTCCAAAAGTAATGCCCCTAAGCACTGGGAGTCACCAGCTTGAGGTGTCCTATTGCATTTTTTCTTTTTGGTACCAGGTATTGAACCCAGGACCTTGCACATGCCAAGACAGGCACAGTGCCACTGAGCTAAATCCCCGGGCCTCCTATTGCTTTTCTGTGAGCCATGTTTCCGCAATATGGTTTTTGCACCACCTGCTGGCAAAGCAGTATGATCTCACCTTGCTACAGGGGAGTGGAGTATTTAGACTGAAGGTGAGCTAGGCTCTGGGGAGCAAAAACACTGTGTTTATGGAGAACATGTAACTGCCACTGCTAACCGGCCTCCAGTTCTTGTCACCAGCTTGCTAACAAGTTGTAAATTGTGCCAGGTGGTTGCATAGGTGTTTTCTTTCTGAGAGGGTCAAAATGGCATGGGAAGATCATTATGGATTATGTTAATGGGGAAGAGAACATTATTTTCCTTGATTAGAAGATAACAGTGTATCTAGTTCTTCTGTCTAACATATAGATCATCTCTTTTTTTCTTGTGGAAAGGAAAGAATTTCTAGGCTATTTCCACTTAAAAACACTGAAACAACGTTATTTAGTTACTTGTTTATTTGCCAAGGAATCATTCAGATTTTTGTAACTAAGCAACACATTTGGAACAATCCAAGACTATCATGTTCTGCCTTGAGTCTTTGAAGTAGATTTTGTGGGTGAGATTTCAGAGAACATACTGAGATACTTTTATTGTGCTCATCTTGTCATTTAGAAGAAAGTTGGCTTTTCTTTTATTCTGTAGGGGTGAAAAGCCTGAGCTAAATTCATAGTGGGGTCAAACAGAGTAAAAACTTCTCCTCAAACTATTTCAGATTCAACCCATCTCCACTACTGTTCTTTGATATTCAACAGCTGGAAATCCACATTGGGAGGATGGAGAATAAGCACAGAGCTCCGGGTACACCCAGAGTCAAGCAGTAATATTCCTTTTCTCTCTTCTGCATACACAAATTTTATTTTATGTGAAGAAGTGGCTTTGGAGTAAATATGATAGAACTCAGCACATAAAGAAAAAGAATACATGTAGTATTCCTTTTTGAGAGGCCAATATTTATTACCTAACACTTACTTTGGGTGAAAGACAAGCACCTTGTTCTCCTCATTTCAATGACATCTTTCTCTGGCTGCATGAATTAGAGAAGAGCCTCAAAGGAGAACCAAGCAGAAATGTCTAAAAAAAAATCCATACCTTGAATCCTCAATCTTCCTAACTAACTTCCTTTTATTTATGTTTTTCAAATGAAGCTCTTTTCCCCAGTCTCTTATTTCTGTCACTATCTTCCTTCCTGAATGCCGACATGGACCATGGAGCATGGGGATTTCACAGTCTGTTAAACTCTCTTGTGATAGGTACCCAATATTTCAGTGGACTTTTGAAACAAACACACTAACATTTTTCACTAGCAGATGCTGGAACTATGAGTGATAAGCATTATTCTAAATGTTGCTCTGGTGAGAAGGAAGCTACAAACCTTTGTTATTTTGTGGTGGCATCTGGAAATATAGTTTTGAGTGAATATTGAAATCCTCTTGAACTGCCTAAGTGATTCCACAGGGAACCAAGTGCATAGAGTGAATCTTGGGAAGCTCTTCAGAGAACAAGGAGTTGAATTCATGTTTAGTGGCAACATCAATGTCTTCCAGGCTCTTATAACCTTTTTTCAAATAAATCCATGAAACAGATGTGGCTAATGGATATTGAGGAGATGCCAATGTACAGTGAACTTGCCGTGTGGTTTCCACTAGAAAGTTGCTCTGACATGGCATCTTTAGATCAATTGCAATCCTTCCATGAGTGAATGAAGTCATACTTAGTGCCTTTTAGAACAAAGGCCCTAATATAAAAGGTGACAATATTTTTAAATCTCTTAACAAATCTGAATGATGCAAAGTGACTGAAAATCCCAATAGTTTTCTGACATAGAAGTTAAGTAATTATGAGGAGACTATTTTCTCTAAAAATTAGTATGTTATATTTTGGTCAATTAGGAACTCCATGATGAAGTAAAGTCTTAAATGATTCTAAATGAGTGAAAATCTGATAGAAGTCATATAAGACAATTTGAATTATCAAAATATTTACATTCGGAGTATTTGTTATTATCAAAGATTATACAGCCAGCTAAGAGTTAAGAGTTAGCATAAGAAGTGAGATTGTGAATTCAGATGACCTATTATAAATATTTAAATCTGTCCAAAAGCTATATTTTGAGGGATGGTTTGGCTTAGGTAAAATAGCTATCCACCTGGGATTCTTCTAAGTGTATCTTTAGTAACAAATGATTGGGTACTCTTTTCACTTTAGAAATAAAAATGGTGTCTCTTCTCTGAGGAGGGGATTGTACTGCTCACTTTCCACAAATACATTTTTCCTGAGTTTTTCTGAAAGCAAATTTGTAAGGCCTGACTCAGGAGCAAGTTTGACTAACCTCTGAGCTATTACACTAACACAGAGTCATGAACCAAAATTGAGTGCATTTGCTATCAGATCATGCTACTGTTTCTTAAGAAGCTGTTGTCTTGGAGCTGGCCACAGGTTCACCACCGAGGAGGGGTCACCGGGAATTGTGCCAGGGAGAGCATTCCTGACATCTGACCACACCCCAGCATGTCTCAGCCATTTAGACACGGCCTCTGGGGGCCCTTGCTACAGTACTCAGTTACAAAGGTATGTGATCCCTGCCTGGCGCTCTGGAATTTGTGATATCAGAATCCAAAGCTTTGATTCTAAACATTTGACTTCCGGTGTTCATTATTTAAACTACAAAACATATTGCTCCAGAGACAATAGTGGCATCTGACCCAGATAATAAACTCTATCTACAGCCTTTTCAATAGGAGAACAACAGTCTCTGCATTTATTTTAAGCCAAAGGTGACTTGCTTTCAAATGTGAAATAAGATACTTTTGTACAATCTTCAAGCAACTTAATGAAAGCTGAAATTCATCTCATTGTAAAAGTATGATAGATCAAATGGGTATTTTCGGTTTTTTTCCCCAAGCCTGATATAAACACCAACCAGAAACATAAACTATACAAGGACAAGGCAATAGCAATAACAACAACAAGAAAGAGAATTATTGGCAAAGATTTTTTTTATAATGTTCTCTATAGTGAAAAAAGGCCACTTTTGGGAAGGTACCAAACTTCTGTTTTCTTTATCTGTTTTGGTAGAACTGGGGATCATACCCAGGCCTTGTACATGCTAGGTAAGCACTCTGTCACAGAACTGCATCTCCAGCCCACAAACTTCCATTTTCTGTGTAGATTGTATTACATATTTTCCTGAGTTGATAAAGCACAAGAAGAAATAAAAGCCTGTAAAACGCTGATCCACACTTAATCATGGGGATTTAGATAGCTAATAACACAGAGATTTAAATTATTTGGATCAGATATGTTGATCGGGTTGCTATTAATCACTAAATCAATTCATCTCTAATTCTCTTTGTTATGTTTAGGCCTTGTGCATTGCTTTTCAAAAATTCTGCTGTGAGAATTTATGAGATCTTGTCAAAATATAACTTTACTGTGGACAGTGCTAACCATGTGGAAGGCTTGGACTCATCTCTGTCATACTGTCTGATGTAACAGCAGAGTGGCCTGTTACCCAGGTGCTGTGGTGTACTACTAATTAAACCCAAGCCACAGATTTGGTAGGCCCATGAACCCCAGAAGATCATCAGAGCCCCTGCCCCTGCAGATGATTGCAAAATGTATTCAGGGGTGCAAGGAGGGCAGATGAGGGCAAAGGAACCCCAAATCTATAGCTAAGATGGTTTTGGCAAGATGGTCAATGTGTGTACCCTGCTGGGAGTTCAAAATGTCAGATGTAGAAAATGGCAAAAAAAAAATTGCTTCTGTGCCAACAAGCATAAGAAGCTGGGTAATGTGTTGCAGTGTGTGGCTGTGTGACTCTGGCATGTAGAGAATGAAAGATTCCTTGGAGATGAGACTGAGTTCAATCACTGAGAAGCATAGAAGGGCTGCTTCTTTAGCATAAGAGAGCCTCAGGGAAACAGCCCTAAACTGAAACTTCAAAGGCTTTTTATTTGTAACTTAAGGACATGAGAATAAAGAAGCAGAAGAAGAACATTTGCAAAAATTTTATAGGAGTGTTGGTCATGGGACAGGGACAGAAAAGGATTCCCTGTTACATGATGTATTCTAACCTAGTTTAAGCAAGCTTGTCAGGCATGAGGAACACAATGACCACAGCAAACATCTCTGAGAATAACCTATTGTTGATTTTGCTGACTCTTGTCCTGCAGATATATTCTAATTTTTAACCATGCACTCCATAAGTCTGAGAACTATTATTCCAATGGTCCCTTCATCTTACATTCATATCAAGCATTCCTCTGGTCAGAATTTCCCACAACAATCAGCCAAACCAAAAGTTTGCTGGAGTCTATCAGAAAACTGGAGTCACAAGGACACCAAGAAAACTATTCCAAAGAGGTTCCAGTTCCTCTAATGAGAGCTCAGTGGACCCATGAACTGCTGTACCTTTGGCGGTATAGGACAGGAACACAACGAACATTCAAGAAGCAAGTTCAAATGTTAACACTTCCCTAATGGACAAGAGTGGGCAGGCATGTCCACTTGCAACAGTCAGAAGCCCATACACAGAGGGAGTCCTCACACACTCTAATGCTGTCACCCACACCTGGCCTTAGCTGCTCATGAGGGAGACAGAGCAGGTCAGAAGACTGTGGAGAGACCCTTTCATCAGTGGATAGAGAGCCTGCACCATTGTTTTTCTCCTACCAAGCAAAAGCTGAAGTTTGGGGGCAAGCCCTCTACTCAGAGTCAGGCAAAGACATGCTATGGACTGCAAATTCATGTGTTGAGTCTAAATCCCCAAAGTGATGGTAATAGGAGGGAGGCCTCTGGGAAGTGATTTGCTAATGAGAATGGAGGTTTTCTAAATGGGATTAGTGACCTTAAAAGTAGTTGAGAGACCAGATCCTCATCTGACCTCACCCACTAGGAGAATATAATAGGAAGGGTGCCATCTGTGAACCAGGAACATTGAATCTGCCAGCACCATGATCAATGCAGAAACTGGTTACTGCATGGGAAGGACAGACAATTTCCTCTCCTGGCCCTAATCCAAGACAACATTCTGTGCCACTGGGAGGAGGGACAAGAATGATGAGCCCACCTGTGCTGAAGGTCCAGGAGCAGGGTCTGAGCTGCAACCTCTGAGAGAGAGAGAGCAGAGAGCCCTCTATACCACACAATGCCCTACGCCAAGGACCAGAGCACAGTGTTAAACCTAGTGGAGGGGCAGGAGTCTGGAGAGAGACACTTCCATGGCACAGGCTTCTGAGGGCATCTGGGAGTTGAAGGTGGCACAGGGACAATGGGAGACCCCTCCAGCATGCCAGACACCACTGTATACACAGGTCATAGCAGCTTACAGCTGGGGGCATTTGTAGTCTGTGCATAGAAACTATGAAAACAACCACCAACCCAAATTGAACTCAACTCCTACTAGACTGGCAGAACCCTACACAACAGCCAGACAGAAGAAGAGGTGTGTGCCTTTCTCAGCCTACAAATAGTGCTATTTACCTCTGTCTCCACTGTCTTCCTGCCCACGGAGTCCAGTATACAAAAAAATTAGGAGACACACCTAAAGCCACAAAATGTCACCCTCATGTTGAGAGCGTGTTACAACTTCAATATTTAGCATCAAGAAATTGAGGTTGGCTTGTATTTTCAGCATATTTAGCTTGAGCAATTTGAAAACAATGGCTTTGTTTCATTATGCTAAAAATATTATTGGTATGAGGGCTAGAATAGTTATTGATTTAGTATAAAGATTGAACATGGGATGAACCCAGCACCAAGGAGCAGAGCTGCCACCAGCACAGAGGAGGTGAACCTTCCAAGCCGTTTTACCACTGCCCCCAACACCAAGGAGGTAAGCCACATGGGCACCAGCAGCACCCCCCCCCCC
>NW_004624776.1:14240452-14271460 GCF_000247695.1 Heterocephalus glaber
CCAAGAGAGATTATGTAAAGGTGCAAATTTCCAATGATGAATGTCATTATATTGTATACCTAAAATGTACCAATAAAATTTTAAAAAAAGATTAAACATGGGATTTGGTTTAGAGTTAGGTAGCTAGGACAAAAATATTAAGCTTTAGGGCTGGGGATTTAGCTCAGTGGTACCACGCCTGTCTTGCAAGCATAAGGCCCTGAGTTAGATCCCCGGTACCAAAAAAAAAAATGTAATCTTTATTGACTAAATAATTCTACTGTAATATACACATAAATTCCTTTAAAGAGATAACTGTTTCTTGATGCCCAATTCAGAAGGGTCATGTTAGACCTTATACGAAAGACTTGAGTGACAAAATACTGTTGCTCATCCATCCACCCACCCATCCATCCATCCATCCATCCAATGAACATTATTGAACAATATGTTTTGGTTACCAAACAAGTATGTGAGACCTCCTGTTATAATGTTGAAAATGTTCAGGCAAGGCTCTTGATGCAATAGAAGCACATACCAGCCCCTAGTATAGGTGGAAGGGCACTCAGCAACCCCCAGGTGAAGATCTGGCTCTGTTCTCCAGGTGATCTGAGAGGATGAATTAGCTGTGAATGGAGAGCACTTTAGAACATCATATTGTGAAGTGATAGGGTGTGAGATTTGGCAGTTCATACTGGAAAAGACCTGTAAATCATAAGTGAAAGGATATTTTAGCTTGGGTGAAATGAAAATTCTATATTTGGTAGGAAGGAGATGAAATGAAGATACTGTTGGATGCTGCGGGGGTGCTCAGTTTGCTTAGTTACTGAAATGTTTTGGGTTCTTTATGAAGAAGATGAATTGGTACTTTTTAGTCTCTCTCTCTCTCTCTTTCTCTCTCTCTGTCTCCCTTCCCCTTTCTCCTTCTCTCCCTCCCTCCCTCTCCTCTGCAGTCCCTCTGAACACCTTGGAGCGATGAACATCTCCTATGATTGGAACATACTGATCACTCTGTTGGACTAGAGCCCAAAGAGGGAGGAGTGTACCTTGTTCTCCCAGACCACTTTCCAATGTGTGAGAAACATTCAGAAAATCTCTTCCTTAGTAAATTTTCATTAAATTGGCATGGCAGAGGATCATTAGAATTCATCATTCAAGGAGGAGAGATTTATCAACTGAATATTTATCCCTGATACATGAGCTCTAGCTAGAACTATTCCAAATTAGTCCATTGTTTCCAGAAGAAGGTACCCGTAGAGGCACACAATATGTGGCCACTACTGTGTGTTAAGGACTTCGACATGCACCAAGAAAAAAGACATCATAAATGTGTTTGAGCACATAGTTAGTTTCCTTTCACCAAAATCTGAAGTCATTGTCCATTTCAATATGTAATTTTTTCATTGTACCTCAAATTACCCAAATAATTGTTATTTGAACTTTTAAAAAGAACTTTGCATTAGTTGAAAGCTTTTATCACTTCAAAATAAAATTTCCCAAGGGCAATAGTATGAAAGTATTGAGAGAGCAGAGGCCTGTCTTCAGGGCTTCTGGAATGTCTCCTGGGGTAAATTTATCAGTGATCTGGTTATCAATAACTCATTTTGCTTACTTTTAGTTCAAAGAAAATTTCAGACATTTTACATGAGCTTTTATTTATGTAACTATTTGCCAGTTAATTCATATTGTAGTTACTTTTTCTTACTGGAGGATGAGCTGGTTTTAATTCAGTAAAGCAAACAGAAACCTCCAGATGTTCACTGTACACAAAATGAAGCCGAAAGATTTGCATAGATTTTGCAACATGTTTCTCAAACATCATTTGTCATTACTTCAATTAAGTTAGTACCATACTAATGTTTTTAAAACTTTGCTTTTGATGATGTAGAAAGTATCAATAGCTAAACTTTTTTAGGGTGTAATAATTTTGAAATTCCTGAAGATTAACATTGTTACATTACGATTCACTAAACTCCAGACTTTATTCAAATTTCAACATATTTTCCCCTTGGTGTCCTTTTTCAATCCGAGGAACTACTCTGGACACCACATTGCATTGCACTGTCTTGTGTCCTTGGCTCCTCTGAGTGAGTCTGTTTCCTGAGGACTCTGTGCTGGGCTCAGGCTACCCCTTCTGTCATGAAGGTTTCTGTTGTGGCTGTGCCTCCTCAAAGTCTCATGCACTGCATAGATGGGGCTTTGGGGAGTGACCGGATCACTGTAGTTGTAGCAAATTCTCATTTCTAATTCCATTGACTTTAAGTATATTTGTCTAAAGTTTTCCCCCTCTAGTGGAAGCCAGTATGGGGAATAATTTTGCCACTGAAAATTCCAGATCCCCCTGATTTTATGGTATCAGGAGCCAATGTTCTGTTAGTTTGATTGTTTTAACATGTGCTTGTCTTGGTTTAAATTTTTACCAGTTATTTGTGCTCATAGTTTAAGCCAGTGAACTGGTTGTGACAAATGATGGAATCCATCCTGTGCCCCATTTTTGCACTCTTTGAGATACCACTTGTACCTCTTCTAACATTAACATTTTACCTTAACGTCTGTTTCTCTAAACGGCATGCATCCGTGTCATTCCACTTTGCCCCTTTTCAGTTGTAGGTTATCTTCCCACTATAAAAGCTGATCATTTAACTGTGCTTCTCTCCCACCTCTAGCATCGTGTATTCTTCTTATTCTCCCCACTCCTAAAACAGTTATGTTGTAAAATAACTACCTCCACATTCAGTATTTACATCATTACAACTGTGTAAATGTTATTCAGAGCTGAGCCTTGTCATAAAATGTACCTACTTTTGTGGCCTTACAGGTGACCGATATGTCCTCTTAGGAGGCCTGGGTAGTGCTAGGCCGGGTGAACTGTAAGGGAGCAGAGCTCTTCTGGTGTTGTCTGTGGTAAGAGGTCCAGTCTCACATCTCCTCAGGCACACACAGACCTCCACATTGATGGGCTTGCCTAACCAACAGTGATGAGGAACTGAGCAAAACTCCACATCCACTCATTTCTATGGCACTCTTATCTTTGGTGCAGTATACTAGTCTTTTTGTTATTTATCACTTTGTTAATACACCCTATATCACTATGCCACCAAGAACAGGAACACTGTTTCCTGCCATGCCCTGCATGCTGACTGATGCAGTCCACTTGCACACCCATTCATTTTGTCCTCAATGATGACTCCCTATGTTGTCTCCTTCAGTCTGAGAGAAAGCCAGGAGGGGTTAGCCATGCTCAGCTGGTGTTACCAGATTGTCCAAGTCTGTCCTGAGGAGTATAATCCCGTAGCCAGAGATAAATACCTTAGCCCTTATTTCATCTGGTGTTGCTGTAACAAAGTACTGAGTCCAGGTACTTTATAAAGAAAAGCAGTTTATTTCACTTACACTCTAAGGGTCCAAGAGCCTGGTACCAGCATTTGCTTCTGGTGAGGGCCCCTGACTGTCACAGCGTAGCAGATGGCATCACATGGCTGGAGCACGTGTGAAAGAGAGAAGGCAGGAGATGTGGAAGGACCACACTTGCTCTTTTAGAATGACCCACTCTTCCAGAAACTAAGCGGGTTGCAGGAGAGCTACATTAGCCCCTTCCCAGGGTAGGGCCCTCAGGACCTTATCACATTCCCCTAGGCCTGAAAGACATACCACCTCTCACCATTGTTACACTGGGGACAAAGCTTCCAGTGCATGACCTTTCAAGGGGCAGACCATGGCGCAGCATAGCAACAAGTGAAGCTGCCTCTGAGCCTGAGCGGCTTCGTTAGGGAAATCTACTTCCCGTAATACGGAGAGGGAGCCGAGAGAGTTTCTCATGCAATTCATCACTGGGGTTTCTTGGATCACCTCCTTCCCCTACTCTGTTTCTATGAGGTTTTCTCAAATGAGTTAGTTTGTGACTTTAGTAAACCATGATGAGAGATGGATTATGTAAAGAATTCCCTCTGGAAAGTTAAATAAGGATGAAGAGTGCCACAGGCAGTGGAAGGAGTGAGCTGGTGAGAGCCAGAGGCCAAGAGTTGTCACTGACAGGGGCAGATGCTGAGGGCCTGCATGCCAGGGCTGTGGCAACACCGAGAGAGCCCAGAGAGCAGAAGAAAGCTGGCCACACCCTCACTCACCCCCAGACCAGGGAGATGTGGACCCCACTTCTTTCTCAGAACTGGCTTCTCCACTCACTCAGCTCCATGATGGTTGAAGGTCAGATTTAAATAGAAAATACGGTGCTGAAAAATGACAGGAACCAATAAAGAACCCCAAGTCACAAAGACAGTAACTACCAACCATCTATCATAATTAAATATTGTTCTTTAATCCTGATGGTTTCCTCATCAAAATAATGTTTCCGGTATTTTCATTTGAACTATATTAGAAAAGACTTTTTCTAAGGAAATAAGCATGTTCAAAAGTAGCTTCAAAAACAATTTTCATTTTAATTTAATAAACACTTAGCTTGAGAGAGTTTATAGCATCATGTTCCACATTTTACTTCAAAGAAAGTGGAGCTAATGGGGCTGGAATTTGCCTCAACTCCGCGGCTAGCTCTTGGAAGCAGATAGGGTCCCAGGCAATGGCCAGGCAGTCTCACTTAATGCCCTCCCAAACCCAAGAGCATGCCATTGTCATCACAGGTGAAGAAACCTGCCCAAGGGCCCAAAGCTTAGTGACTGCTAAAGCCAGAACCAAACTTGTGACCTACTCCTTGTAGCTCCTCAAAAGCCAGCAAGAGCAGCATCAAACCCAGCAGAGAACAAGACCAGGGATATTTGCAGTGGTGAAGAAAGCAAAGAAATTCTCCACCCCCATCACACCCAAGTCACTGTTCTTTCCCTTCCGTGCTGAGGTAAACTTTGTGACAAACCTTCATCTTAAAAAACAAGCTCTTGTTCTTTTTAAAGAAATTTCCATACAACATTTCTCTTTTATTACAGGGCACATAACTTGGGTGGTTTAACTCCAAAAGGCTCAAAAATTTAAGAGTCATCACATTCTATTTTTTAAAAAAACCCTTATTTAGTAAGAAATGAGAATGCCCAAGAGGCTTGCAAAGATTTAGACCTATGCCTTTACTTATAACTCTGCCCATTTGGAAAAGTCATTTTTATACCTGTATTACTCCACACCATCTCTGTTTCACTCCCTCTAGAAAACACAAATTTCCCAACAGCCTGAGTTACAAGGTCCTAGAAATGGAATAAGTTCAAAATATAGAGAGTTTAAGATTGTGTGAATGCATATACCAGGCCCTCATCCTTTTTTGTTTTGTTTTGCAGTACTAGAGATGGAACCGAGGTCCTTCTGCATTGCAGGCAAGCACTTTACCACTGGGTTCCAACCCCAACCCTCCCCAGCCTTGAAGTAAATGAAAGGGTTTAAATGGCATGACAGCAAATAAGTCATAAGATACGAGCTAATCTCAGTGCTTTCTCATAGCCAGAACTTTTCTAATAGCTTTCCAAAAATTAACTCTTTTACCGTGTTCAGCAGCCCTGCTACCAGCCTGCCTTGGGCCTTAGCTTTGTCTCCTCCCCTCCCTGCCCCGTATCAGGGCCTTGGGTTTACCAGCCTGGCATGGCACCACTGAGCTGCATCCCTGACCCTCACGTCTCAGGTCTCAGCTTTGTGGCTTCAGGCTTTATGACCTCAAGCCCTTTCACCTCTCTCTTTCACCTTCAACTGTAAAATAGGAGCAATGATAATAAAATCTACTTCTTACTATGCTTTGATGCTTTGGCTGCTTCTCTTTTTAGAAATGCTGCTGCAGGGGATGGAACATGTGTGCTCTCATAACAGCCCTATAAAGTGCACAAAAGGAGGAGATGAAAGCCTGATAATTTACAGACCTTGAGTAAGGTCCTACTGCAAGAAAATGGGATGTTCACTGAGCTACACCCATTACTTGGAGTGGATGCTTGGATTCAAGGCCATTCAACCACTAAGCATCAGCATGAAGATTCTAATAATCTGCTGGAAGTACTAGTGGAATCTGGACTGCATGAGATGTCTGGTAGGAACAGTTCATGATATTAGAAGCAAAAGAGATTTCCATTTATATTTCCATTTATTTAAATTAATATTTTGACAGTGAGAAATGTTTAGGACTTTTAACTTTACTGGTAAGAGATTCTTGCAGGATTCTCTACCCACTGAAATTGTAGGTGGTACGTAAAGATGTGTGTCTGAGGCCTATGTGGGTGGCTACCACCCATTACCAATTAATGACAGCAAAGGGAAAGACTTGTATGATTTTACATTTGTATTTTTAATGTTACATTTAAATCTAAAGTTGTCTTAGAATGTTTGTCTAACTATAGCTTTCTCTCCCATGGACAGGGTACTGCACTTAAAAAATCTGCCTAAATAGTGCTTCCTTGGTTAGAAGGTGCTGATCATTCTCTCTCTCTCTCTCTCTCTCTCTCTCTCTCTCTCTCACTGGAGATCAAACTCACGACCTGGTCCTCTTGAGGCAGCGAAATCATTGAGCTAAATCCCCCGCCCTCTCTCTTTTGAATCATTTTAACATCACATAAAGAGTAAATTGATTTCCCTCTTGTGGGGGGGGGCAGCATAGAGTTCCCCCTGACTTTAGGCACTGCAGACCTCTCTCCACCCCATGCCTGTGGAATGGGAAGATAGGGCTGTGGGCACAACCTGGTCTTGAAGGTCTCTTCCTATTGGTGTTGCTGGCTCACTCTTTTCCAAAGCCTGGACCTGGGAGGATGCAGACAGCAAGAGCAACTCAACCTTAACCTCTGTGACTTCTCATTACACAGTCAGGTAGTGAGACATCTTGAAGTACGGTTGCCCTACAGTATCCACAAGGAATTAGTTCCAGATACTAAACTACCCATGCTCAAGTTTCTCATAAAGTAATGTAGTGTTTGCAAGGAACTCATGCAATTGTCCCAGGAACTTTTTATTATCACCAGATGACTTATCGTACCAAAGGTAACATAAACTTTGTAAACAGTTGTTATGCTATATTGTTTAAGGAATAATAGGAAAAACGTCTGTACATGTCGGTACAGATCAAGTTTTTAAAAAAATGGTTGTGGTGTGCGGTTGATTCAATCAGAGGATGTGAATCCCATGGGTACAGAGGGCTGACTGTACTAAATTAAAGAGACTCAAGCAACTAACAGACCTATGGAAGGTTTGGTTTTGCTATTCTATGGGAAATGTGCTGTTGGGTGGATTTGACTGAAAGGCAGGCATATGTTCCTACTTCTTGTTTGCTTATGTTCTGAAAAAAAGGTGGAAACCATATGTTTGCTTGTCTGTACGGAATCACTCTGGTTGATTTATTACTGCTATTCAGGTACCACTTTACATGAAAGGGAACCCATGCCTGAAGGTTCTGCTTATCCAACAAAATTGTACTGAAAGCTCCCTTGCCCTTCGCAGGAATTTTGGTATTTGGTTATTAAACCACCATTAAGGCTTGTAGCTTGAGGCTCTCATGGTTTGTCCGCATTATGTTGTGTCTCAAAAACTTCTAAATTTGTGTTTTCTATCCTCATCAACCTCTCACCAGACACTTATCATTTTAGTTCAGGTTAAGACAATTGTGTGTGGGGCTTGGAAATCCAGGCATCTCCAGGGTTCTTTGGGCAGTGTGCTTGTACAAACAGATCATGACAGCTGGTAACATTAGCAACTTCACTTTTTCTGGGGCACCTGCTTCCCTGAGAATTATTTATGTTTGCTCTATTACTCCATGGCAGCTGCTTCACACAGCTGTACCAAATGTCACTCCCAATACAGCCAGTTGCTTCACCCCCTTTCCTCAGTTCTATTTTGGGAGTGGCATGGACTTTTGACCATGCCTACTTGAATTCTTGTGCCCACTAAGTTGACAGTCACCACTGGTAACTGCTTGTAAAAGAGTTTTCCTTTTGGCCTTGGTCATTAGGAGAAGAGAAATAGATTTGGCTAATTTATCCAGAGGACATTCTTACTCATATTTGAATTCTAAAAGACTAAAAAACAAGCATTTTTTTCTAGCATTAAGGAATCTAAATGTTTAAAAAACTTTAATAGTGGATTGAAGTAATAACTACATGGAAAAATGAAATCAAAATAGTATAGGAAGATATAAATGACAAACAACAGCATCTACATCCTGTCTTTCCTTCCTGTCCTGCAGCTCCTAGATAGTTCTTATAAACAGTTCTCTTTAGAGTTATGGCTGCCTGTAAAACTGTGAATAACATACTTTTACATCTACTTTTGACCTATCAATTTTTTTAAAAAATGTGCTGCAAAAACACAGACTTCTTGATAAGTGATGTACATAGCATAATAACCACTTAAATGTATGATAAATTAAACTTATAAACTTGTGTGAGCATCATCACAATCCATTCTAGAACATTCCTATCCACTCCACAAAACCCCTCTTGACCATTTGTAATCATTCCACATTCTCACTCCTGGGCCTAGGCAATGCCTAATTTATTTTCTGTGTGTGTGGAGTGGCCTCTCATGCACACTTCACAGACGTAGAAGTGGCTGATCAATGTAAGAATTATTTATCGCCCTTTTTTGTTGTTGCTTATAGAATTGTCTTTCCCCATCTCCATTTCTCCCAGTTTTTGACAATTTTAAATTCTTTTACAAATTCTTATGTCTGTTACTTTTGTTGTTTTAGGCAACATATTCCTTCTGTTGTTTTATTCCAGTAGCTTTTGTTAATATCTCTGTCTTCCTTGCCCCCTATAAACTACTTTTCGCTTTTCTCTCTTTTCCTTAGTTGCACCCACTCAATAACTTCTGATGGCTAGAACTTCATTTTATCATGATCATGGCCAATAATCTTTTACCTTGTGTCCTACAACTGTAATTATAAGCATCCCCGTAGGCTGATTCTAAGAGTAGAGAACTCACAGGTGCCTGTGTGAATGTGTGAGCACAGCTCAGTGCAGAGGGACTGGGAAGCTGGTGGCATTTCCTCCTCTGCATACCAGTGCCACTGTGGGCCACTCCAAGGACAATGCTGCTCCCCTCAGGGTCAAGCAGATTTCTTCTGCATCCTGCAATACTGCTCAAAATCAGGCCAAAGTATAACATGTGTCATGCTGGAGCCTTTCCATCCCTCAGCCTCCTAGTTTTAAATGACTTTCCATCCTTCCTGTTGAAAAAGGAATGACATACTTGCATTGTGTCCTAGAGTTCACTGGTTTCTTAATCCCAAATCCCTGATTGTTTTAATGGGATGGATGCACGAGTCCCCAGCCTGAGTCCTATGTTCACTGGGTTCCTGGTCCTTATGTTAGCCTCCCTGACGTACCCCTTCTCTATCTTCAACTTCTTTGAAGAAGTTCTCTAGGAAGTTCGTGGGAAACCAAAGGTATGTGAAAGGTGAACTTCAGTATCATATAAGATGCACTTATTTCTCTTTCCTGGATGATTGTTTGTCTGGACCTGTTAGGGTTTGGGTCTAGATGCTCACCCCCCAAACCCTCACGTGGTCGTAGGTGGGTAAATCTAGAGTGTGTGATGCTAGGATCGGGCATGTGATTGCTAACCCACTACATGTGAGTGATTGGTTTGGCACTGCCCTAATCCTGGTAGTCTGAATAAGAGAAAAGGAGCAGAAAAACGCTGTTAAGGTCCCTTGTTGGATGCTACTTTGTGTGCACCATGTTGTTTCTCCTCCTTGTTGTGCCTCTGCCATGTGCCACCTTGCTTTGGAGCCAGCTAATTATGGACTGTAACCTCTACAAACTGTAAGCCAGATAAATCTTTCCCCTTTTAACTTTGGGTGTTGGATATTTTGTCTCAGCGTCAAGAGAAAAATAACTAAGACAAAACCTATTATTGAGCTTTCAGGACCACTTTCCCCATCTGATGCTAGTCAAGATGCCTATTATCACAAAACAAAACAGAACAAACAAACAAACCCCATAACCCAAATACTGGTGGCAAGGGGCCTCTTGTATACTGCTTGAGGGAATATAAGTAAGTACAGCTATTATGAAGACCAGTGTAAACATTACTCAAAAAACAAAAAATAGATCTACCATGTGACCTGAAAATCACACTTCTAGGTACATGTACAAAGGAAATAACATCAGAGTGCTATTCACATGTTTATTACAACACTATTCATAATAATTAAGATTTGTAATCAACCAAGGTATCTATCAGCAGATGAATGGATAAATAAAATGTGGCATATAAACAGTGGAATATATTCTGCCACAAAAAGAACAAAAGCCTGTTACTTGCAGCAAAACGGATGAAACTAGAGGATGTTGCATGAAATAAGCCAGGCACAGAAAGGCAAAAGATGCATGTAATTACTCTCTGTGGGAGCTAAAACATTGACCTCAAAGAAGAGAGCACAGTAGTGGTTACTAGAGGTTGGGAAGGGTAGGGGAGTAGAGGTGGAAAGAGATTGGGTTACAAGTACCAAAATACAGCTTCACAGGATGAATAAGCTCTAGTATTCCACAAGCACGGTGAGGTGACGAGTATAGTGAACAACAATCTATTATGTATTATTTGAAGAACTGGAAGAGCGGCATTTGAAGGCCCCAGACACGAAGAAATGATGAGGAGATGGAAATGGTTATTACCTTGATTTGATTAGTACACAGTGTATGCATTGTATTATCACACTGTATCCTATATGTACGTGCAGTTGTTATGTGTTGATTAAAAGGAAAAAGACAAATTAAAATATATTTTCCCTGTGAATTTGAAAGTATTGCTTTAATGTTTTCTACTATCTTATGCTGCTAATGAGGAAAATCTGATGGTTGTTTTGTTGCTAGTTAGTTGATGGCCTAAGTTTTCTCTCTGGTAGATTTTTAGAGTCTTCTATGTATTATTACTGTTTTGGAATTTCAGAAAGCTATATTTCAGGCCTTTTAATCTATGTCATACTGCTTGGCGTTCAATGGCCCCATTCAGTCTGAAGGAATAGATAGCATTTTTAGTCCTGACAAAAGTTTTTCCTTCTCACACTTAAAAAAAACAAAACAACACACACAGACACACACACACACACACACACACACACACACACACACAAAACAAAAAACCCCAAAAGATTTCCTTCTTCATTTTTCTGCTATTTCTTTTTAGAACTTCTATTAGATATTGAACATACTGGATTATCTTTTCCTAGTTAAAAAAAAATTTCCTGACTCAATCTTTACTTTTCCAATGTTCATACTCATGTAAGTTATTTTTATCAGCTTGGAAAATTCTTTCTTTTGAGAGGTATGTTTTAGATGCTGTCATAGTTTTAATTTTCAAACTCTTTTTCTGTTCCTTGTTCCTTTTTCAGGATACCCCATCCCCTTTTTTCATGGTTTAAATGAAAACTTATGTGGATCAAAGAAGTTCTTTAATTTCCTTTGTTCTCTCTAATGAGGCAATTAAACTTTCTTTTAAAGAGCTCTATTCCTTGAATTTTTTTCTTTCTTTTTTGAATCTCTCTTGCTCTGTTTATTTTCTGTGGCTGTTTCATGTTTTAATTTTGTTGGTATGACAGTTCTCTTGAAGGCACGTGTGAATGAATGAAGTCGTTGATTATTCTGAAGAGCTCGGCTGAGTGTCCCTGGCTCCTACGTACATGTGTCCACTTCCACTGGCCCCTGTCTCAGTGGCCTCATGCTCACTGGAGCTCATGAGCGACAGAGAAGCAATACCACAGTGCTCTCAGTAGGCTAAACCCATCTGGTCTGCAGACCATTTGCTCCTGGTCCACAATGAGATAAGTAGGGAAATAGAGAATGCTTTTGTAGATAACTTTGGGAACAGTCTAACACTTTACCCAGAACCCAAGCCAGCATGCTTAATATCCATAGATGTGGTTTCACATTTCAGTTTTGGATAGCAGTGCAGTCTGAGGGCTCAGCTATAATGAGAAAAAAGCATTTTACTCATATTTTTTGAAAAGTCAGCTTAACTAAAGTGTGCTTTATACCTGGGAAACATTTTGAATTATATAAAGGCTAATATGTTAATTCTTTTTTTTGTGTGTGTGGTACTAGGGATCGAACCTGGGTCCTTGCACTTGGGAGGCAGGCGGTGGAACCACTGAGCTGAATCCCCGGCCCATAATGTGTTAATTCTGAGATTTTTGTAATTATTTAATTAGTTGCAGGTTGATTATAGATGAGTGCAAATGCTTGCTGAGGTGATATAGTCACAGTAGCAGAAAAGTTCTGCTACAAATATTTGCACTAAGATGAACTTTTAGTGGTTAACATAAAACCATTGTTGCTTTAACTTTTAAGAAAAATGAACTGGCAATCAGTCTTGCTGATTTTTTCAATATCTTCAGTAATTTAAAATGCTAAAAGTAAATTAAGCCTCATAGATACATACATATCCACACAACAACAGCAGAATAACCAATTCTTCTCAAGTGAACTGGAATATTTTTCATTGTAGACCATATGTTAGGGCATAAAACAATTCTTACATCTAAAAGGACTGAATTCATATAATGTATGTTCTCTGACCACGATGAAATGAAATTAAAAATCGATAACATAAAAAAATTGGGGATTTCACAAATATGTAGAAATTCATGAACATAAAGAATAGTAAACGGTAAGTAAAAGAAACAAAGGAAATTAAAATATAATTAAAGATGAACGAGACAGAAAACCTAATGTATCAAAATGTATGGTAATACTCAAGCACTGGGTAGAGGGAAATTTATAACTGGAATGCCTATTTTAAAAAGAGAAAGTTCTAACCTAAACTTCAACTATGAAATTTTATAAAAAGAAAAGAAAACTAAATCCAAAGCAAGCAGAATAAAGGAAATAATACCATAGAGAAGAAATGAACAAGATACAGAAAAGGAAAAGAGAAGTTAGATAGAATCAAAAGTTGATTGTTTGATGAGAGAAAAAAAAAGTTGACCAGTTTTTGCTAGGATAAAAAAAGCTTAAATCAATAAAATCAGAAATGAATGGCCATTACTATAGATCTTATACCAATAAAGAGGACTATAGGGGAATACTATGAACAATTAACACTAATCCTTTAAAAACTTTTTTTTAAAAAAAGAGGAAAAACACTTCTTAATTCATTCTATAAGGCCAGTTTAACTTAATACCAAACTTAGGTAAATATGTCACAAGAAAATTAAATGGCCAATATTTTTTATGAGAACAGATGACAATCTTTAACAAAATATTAGCAAAACAAGTCTGTCAGGATCTAAAAATCATTTTACACCATAGCCAAGTGGGACTTACCCCAGTAATGCTGTGCAGTAGTTGTTCAACATAATCGAGGTATTAGGCACGTTAATACAACAAAGGGAGGAAATGCCACATGATTATCTCAACTGACCCAAAAAAAGATCATTTGACAAAAATCCTACTCTTTCATGATTAAAAACAGTCAACAAAGAAAGAACTGAAGGGGACTTCCTTACCTGCTTAGATGCTTGATAAAGGACACGTGAAATATCCACAATTGACATCATGTCTAATGGGGCAAGACTGAAAGCTCCCTCTTCCATTTCAGAGTACAAGTTCCTCTGAGAGCAATTGGACAAGAAAATGAAATAGCTGGGCATGGTGGCACATGTCTGCAATCCCAGCTCTTGGGAAGCTGAGGCAAGAGGATCACTGTGAGTTCAAGGCCAGCCTGGACTGCATAGGGAGACCCTGTCTCAAAACAAGCAAACAAACGACATTCATATTGGAAAGGAAGGTGTAAAACTATTTGTATTTGCAGATGATATATATTTTATATATAGAAAACTCTAAATAATCCACATACATTTGAGAGAAGAAAAACCAAGAATCCACTTTTTAAAAAGTCTATTATACATTATGAATGAGTTCAGAAGGTATGTAGGGTACTAGAACCATAAGCCAAAATTAGTTATATTATACACTAGCAATGAAGATCCCCCAAATAAAGAAAACAATTTTATTCAGAAAAGAATAAAATACTTAGGAATAAATTTAACAAAAGAAGTGCAAATTTTTATATTGAAAACTACAAAACATTGTTGAAAGAAGCTATGAACCTAAATAAATGCAAATATATTTATGTTTATAGGTTGAAAGATTTAATGTTGTTAAGATAGGAATATTTACCAATCAATATATCAAATACAGAAGAATGACTGTATTCCCTACCTCACATCATAGTCAAACATTTACTCAAAGGACATAAGACCCAGATTTAAGAGAGAAACACACAAGACTAAAAAATGTTAATATTTATGATTTAGTCAATGGTTTCTTAGGTGTGACCTCAAATATAAAATTAACCAGACAAAAGCAGACAACTTAGATTTTATCAATATCTTTGCACATTAAAGAACACTTTCCTCAACCAGACTCTTAAGTGAAATAAATAGGACACACATGTGTAAATACCAAATAGTTTCTCTGGTGTGAGAAACTGAGAGTGTAAAAGAGGACCAAAATGTATAATAGATAATGTGAAACAGGAAGAAAAGGTCCAAAGGGGAAGAGGAAGTGGGGGAAGGAGGGTAGGAGAAAGGAAGGAGTGGAAAGAAAAAAATATGAGAAAAGAAGGAAAAAACAGAAGCAAAGTTTTTTGTAAATAGGGAGAGGTGGTGGGGTGGAAGGGAGGGAAGGAAATGGGGAAAAAGCAAGAACCAAGATGTATCACGTACAGGTACAAATTCCCAATGATGAATGTGATCATAATGTACAAATAAACTTAAAGAATAAAAAAAGAAACTTTCCTCAAGAAAAGAAACCACACAGAATGAGAAAGAGTATTTGCAAATCATGTATCTGATAAGCATCCTGAATATATGAAGATCTCTTATCACACAACAATAAAAAGACACATATCCCAATATGAAAATGGGCAAATAATTTGAACAGACATCTCTCCAAAGAAGGTATACAAGTGGCGAATAAGCACATTGAAAGATATTCATCATCAATCCTTACAAACACCAAACATTCAAAAGGTATGATTTCACAAACACTAGGATGACCATCATAATTTGTAATGGAAGTACCAAGTTTTGGCAAAGATGTAGGTAAAGTGGAATCCTCATAAATTGCTGGCAAGACTAGAAAATGGCACAACTGTTGTGGAAAACAGTTCTGTAGTTCTTGAAATAGTTCACCATATACTCAGTATATGGTAATAAAGTATACCATATACTCAGTAATTCCATTCTGAGGAGAGAGCAGAAAATGTATGCCCACACAAAAACTTGTGTATTGACGTTAATAGCAACATTATTCATAATAGCCAAAAAGTGGGAATAGCTCAATTGTTGACTACCAGATGAATGGATAAACAACTTGTAATATATCAATTCCTAGGGATATTACTCTCAAGCTCAGAAAGAAATGAGTCACAGGTACATGCTACAGCATGGATGAATCTTGAAAACATTATGCTGAGTAAAAGAAACCAGATCACAAAAAAGACCTCAGATATATTACTCCTTTTTATGAAATGTCAAGAATAGGCAAAACCATAATGAAAGAGAATAAATTAATAGTTCATAGGGGCAGGGAAAAGGAGAGATTAGGGAGTGACTGCTAATAAGCATGGAATTTCCATTTGGGGTGATGAAAATGTCCCGTGAGAAGACACCACTATGGTTGCATACCTTATCCATATACTTGAAATCACAGAACTGTATACTTGAAATTGGATAATTTTATGGTATATGAATTATATTTCAAATATCAAAGAAAAATTACATTGGAAACAATTTAGATATACAATGTATTCTGTGCATAGCATTGTCAATATTCCAATGTAGATTAAATAAGTTAAAAAGTAGTAATCAGTTACATTTTCTACAATAAAGACTTTCAATATGCTTATTCCTTGTTTATCATATATGTTTATATTATATATGTTTATTCCCTGTTTTTGATATGGGTAATCACTAATTCTTTCATCACCTTTTATTTAGTTGTATTGCAGAATGACACAAATTTATTAAAATAATGTTTTAATGACTGATATGCACATTTTTATTACATGTGTGCCATTTTTGTAATTCTTTTTTTTCTATTTTAAGTTTGTTTAGATTACATTCGATTGAAGTGTTACCTTTTGTTTTCTGAGTCTGACAAAATATTTAGGCTTATGTTTTGTATGTCTTTGCTTTTTAAATTTTACCTTTCTAGTAATTTATTTTTATTGCATTTTAAAAAGTAACAATCAGCAATGGATTGGAAATTTTGAAATGAGATGAACACAGGTGGTTCAAGAAGCCCTGGCATGGGGCACTTGAGTATGAAGTCAGTCCAGCTTTGACATTGTCAGTCCTTCGGATTAGCTAGTTGAGTATCTATTTAGTGGTACCTCATTATGATTTGAATTGGTATTTCTCCTAATAATGTACTAATAATGCTAAGCAACTATTCATATGTTTATCTGCTATCCATAATCTATTCTTTGAATTTTCTGTTCAAATCTTTTCCCATTCCTTGTCAGGTTGTTTGTCTTCTTTTATAGAGTTATAAGCATTGTCTATTGTAGATACAATTCCTTTAGCAGACACGAATTATTGGCTGGAAGTTAAAGAACAATGTCAAATCATAATGATATCAATAGGCATCGTTTTTTTTTTATGGTACTGGGGATCGAACTTGGGACCTTGCGCTCGCAAAGCAGGCAGTGGAACCACTGAGCTAAATCCCCGACCCTCAGTGGGCATCTTTTTATTTCTGATTTTCACAGGATGTTGGTTACTAATAGGAAATATATTTAATTTTGATACCATGCCAAAACTGTCATTTAACGTGTATGAGGTTTGGGGGCCAGTTATTACATGATCATTTGGCACTTACTAATTTTTTTCCCTTTTGGTGCATACAATTAATTTAGAATTTATCTTTCTAAATAATGAGTACTTTCTGTGGAGATAGAGCTAACATCCACCTTATATACCCACTGTCTTCATAGTACTTGCCACTTTGTAGAACTTGCCTTCGTCACTTTCTCATTGCTGAGACAAAATAATGGAAACCCACAACCTAAAGAAGGAGAGGTTTATTTTAGCTTCCATTTTCAGCCTATGGTAGGCTGGCTCCAAGGCAGAAATGGTCTGGTGGAAAGGCCTGGAGGTAGGACAGCAACTCATTCCACTGCAACCAGAAGTAGAGAGGGAAGGGAGGAGCCGGTGAGGGAGATGCAGTCCTCCAGATCAGGCCCCGGGGACCACCCCTGATCAGGTCCTCCCCTCCTAATGGCGCATTCAGCTACAGAGCTCATCAATGAATGAATCCAGGGATAAGCTCAACACTCCAATGATCCAGTCACCTTCAAACATACGTGGCGTTTGGGGGCTATTTTGTACCTAAACCTTAACAGTGCTCAAAAATACTAAAAAGGTGATGAGTTGCAATAACAAATTCCCATATCAAACCATCCTTTAATTCATGAAATAAATTCTACTTGGTTCTTTCTTTTAATATATAGTTTACATATTTGCAAATACTTGCTTTGTGATTTCTATACCTACATTTATAAAAAGGTTAATAATATATAGCTTTGTGTGTTTTCTTGGGTTTTTATCTTTTGTTACTAAGATTGTTCTTGCTTCATAAATGAATTCAACAGCTTGCTTTATCTTTTTTTTTTCCTATGGCTTGACATAGTCTATACAGCTGGGAAATTGTGTATGACTACAGAATTTAAAGGACTTTATAAAACTACATATAACTGGAAGAGTGATTCTTAGACCCAACTACAAATTAAAATCATGTGGAAAAAAAATCATGTGGAGAGCTTTTAAAAATTCCAGTCCTCAGGCCATACTACTGAAGAATGAAATCAGAATTTCTGAGTTAACATCAGGTGTCATCATTTTAAAGTGCAAAATAAAACGAAAGCCTTACTGGTTTATAAAGTTTGTGCTAGATCTACTATTTTCTGGTTTTGCCCATAATTGGCAATAATTCTATGAACTTCTCTGCTTTTATATTACTTTACTTTTATACCAAATCAGTAAGGTAAAGCAGATAATATAATCACCATTTTAAAAGCAAATAAAACTGAGGCTTGGGAAGGTTAAGTGGCACAGTCTCTTGACTCCTATCACTTTGGTATTTCAATCAATAACAGAATCTAAAGACCAAATAATAAAACAATGGTTAACATACAAGAAAAGAAATACGAGCTCATTAACTAATCAGGAGGCCTTATTTCCAAAGAGTCAATCTGATTACATAGCTACCCTTTAAAAGTGTTCAATAGCTTCCTTATGCCTAAAGGGGGAAAAAACATCTAAATTCCTTCATGTGGCACAAGGAGTTCTTTGTGTGACACCAGATCCAGATCCGTGGCTCATTGCCTCTCCAGCGGCCGTTCTCAAAGCCGGCTCTCCAGCTCCCACACTCAGTCATGCAAAATGTTTTGCAATTCTCCAAATACTCTGGCTTCCTGTGTGACCTTGCCTTTGCTCAAGTTATTTGCTCTTTCTGAATGGTCCATCTTCTGAAACTGTTTAGTTCCCTCTTTCCGCCTCCCATTCCTTTGACCAATTTATCTTTACAATCTGATTGTGTTTCAGGGTGATCCTTCCCAGACAGTTCTTTCCAAGTGCTTCCAGAGTTCCCTCTAAAGAGTGAGCCCCAACGACAGCAGCCAATTATTAACCATCCTATCCATCCATACTGCTTGGAACAAGGCCCCCGATGGTGTTAAATAAAGACTGGTCATTATCGATCTTGATTTCTTATATCTGAAACATGTGAAATAGACAATGTAGAATGTTGTATAATTCTGACAAGGGCTGATATCAGGAACTATAGGAGATCTCCAATTGAATGCAAAGTCTTAACTATTAAATCAGATCTCTGCTCTGACCACTCTCTGGCCCTGAGTCATCAAGGTATCCTCATGGGATTGGCAGAATGATAAAACCAGCAGCCACTCTATCAGCAGTATGGTGTTTGGTAATGCTTTCCTCAACAGTAACCCTGAAACATAAATGCAATGTGGGCTGCTGTGTAGGATCCTGGAATAGTAAAAGGACACTGGTGGAATAAATGGTGGAATTCAAATAAGGTCTGAGGTTCAGGTAATACTCTTGTACCAATTTTAACTTTGTATTCTTGATAATTATCTTGTGGTCACAATATGTTAACATCAGCGGAATAAGGAGAAAGATATGAGAACTCTTTGTGCTCTTTTTGCAACTTTTCTGCAAGTTTGAAGTGAGTTCAAAATTTAAAAAAATTAAAAAGTGATCCTAAAAAGTCAAAAAAATAAAAATAATTTTCTCTAGGAAAGTAGAGATTTCTTTAGTAGGTTGTTACATTTTTTATGAAAGTTCAAATAAAACCATAATCATAAAGGCTATAATTCTCTCCTGTAAATAATCGTGGCTAGCCAGTCTGACTGTGAGTGTGTACCATGTGTGTATTGTGCATGTGGATTAAAGCTCCCATGTGCTATATTCCTAGACACATTCACAATTTACAGGGCAGCTTTGGGTACCCTGTTTCTGACCACTCGGGCACCAGTGATGTGACCCACGTTGTGTAAGAAGTCTGGGCTGTAATTCCTCGCACAAGCTCACATCCTCGCGTGTTTGCCTCACCCTGCTGTCAGTGTGCTCTGTGGCTGCACACCTGGCTAAAGACCGGATTATGGATGCTTGCTTCACTGCACAAAAGACGATGTGAGTGAAAGGTCGCCAACACAGAATTAAAAGCAAGAATGGGACTGTGCTCAGGAATCTGTGTTGAGATGTGAGCTTGTGAGGTGATTGTTTGTTCTGTGCAGGTCCTAATGTTTTATTCATGGGCAAGATTCTCTTACTCTTCACTCTGCCTTCAACAGCTTAAGCAAAGATAATTTTAAAACAGGAAATGAGCCATAGTGAAATTTGTGGAGTGGATAAATGTTTATCAGATTGGAAAAAAAGTAGAGAAGAGTGAGATACTTAGATTTTCTTTTTTTCTTCTTCTCTCAGTCATGAAGAATGTTTATGACAAACAAACAACATGAATTCTTCCCTAGCACTTTTCTGAGGTGGCTCCTTATGTTAGTTGGGGTTCTCTAGAGGGACAGGGTCAACAGGAAATATATGGCTAATTATGGAAGGACATTTGTTATTCAGGCTTAGAAGATCCGGAGGTAGGAGAGTCCTCAGTGGCCATCCTGGACTGGAGAGCTGGGAGATCCAGGAGCTGCTCAACCCAAGAATCTGGAAGCCAAAGAACAGGAGGGATTAAGCTTGCAGCCCCTGAGTGGAAGGCCTGAAAGCTCACTGGAGAGTTGCTGCTGCTCTAAGTCTGTATTGAAAGGCTGGAGGAAACTGGAGACTGATGTCCACAGACAAAAGCAGGAGAAGATGCCTCTGCTCAAGCAGACGGGAGCTCTTCAAATACACACTAGCTTTCTTTGTTCTTCCCTTTCACTCCATCCAGGCTACAAACCTATTGCGGGTGGCACTCATGATGGAGTGAGTCTCCTCCCTCAGTTTGCTAGCCTCCATTCCAGCCACCTTTGGAAACACTCCACGGCCACACCCAGAACTGTGCTTTATTAATCTTTATTAGGTGCTTCTTAATACAGTCAAGCTGACGTATGATTAAGAGTCACATTCCTCTGTCATGACTTCAGAATTAAGAATCTGACATACCTAGTCCTCTAACTGTATCATGTACTCTAGTTTCTCCTCACCTCTAAGAGTGGGGTACCATTGGGAATAGGACAAAATAGATTTTTTTCCCGTAGAAGGGTTCCAGGCAGGCTAGAAACTGATATATGGTATTAATTGCAGTGTTGGTTAGCTTGCTGTCACTGTGTCAAAATACCTGAGATGACTGGCTTTTAAAAAGGAAAGGTTTATTTCAGATCACAGTTTCAGAGGTTTCCATCATCTTGGCCTTGTTTTGGGGGCATGGCTGCAAAGCGCATCACAGCAGGAGTGAGTAATGGAGGAGGCCTGTTCAGCTCATGGTGGCTGGGAAGCGAAGACAGGAAGAGACACTAGCTCCACACCCCCGGGTTAAGACACAGCCCCAACAACTTGGTCCCGGATCTTATAGGTCCCAGGAGCACCACAGGTGGGAGATCAAGCCTTTAACCCATGCATATTTGGGGGACACTTTTCCCAACCACAGAAATCAACTAATTTATTAGAAATGCTTAAAGAACAAAGTTATGGATATCACTTAAAAATAAAAGTAAATTTCTCTTTCAGTTCGTGGAAACTTTCCATGATTTCTTTTGAGAGTAGGAAGGCAGCAGGCATGTAGGGCTTGCAATAGAATATTTTACTGTAAAGAAGAGATCTTTAGAGGATAGGATAAAAGGAAATGAAAACCTAAACATATCTGATGTTTTTTCAAGTGCTTATTTAATTTCAAAAGCACAACATCTTTCATTACTTTTTACCTTTAAAAAGAGAGCAATACAACATCTGCTCAAAATTCACTCCAGATCTGCAATCATGAAATAAAGCTGTGTTGCACAAGAGCAAGTTAGACGTCCTCTGTTCATGTGTCAGTCAGCTCAGTGACACACTGAAACAGCCTGGTGCCTGGGTGCAGAGGGCTGCCAAGGGACCAGACACCGCGCTGATGAAAATCATTCATCATTTCAAGTAAGAGAGGCTGGATTCTTGCAGACTCCCGTTTTGAACAACCCCATTGGAGTTTATATTGGAACAAGCTGTGTTCAACACTCAGGACTTGCCCTACTTGCAACAATATGGGTGGAATGGTCCTCTCACTGTTCCTACATTTGTCAGAATGCCAATGGCGGGCTCACTCTTCCTTCCTTCCTTCCTTCCTTCCCTCCCTCCCTCCCTCCTCCTTTCTTTTCTTTTCTTTTCCTTTCCTTTTCTTTTCTTCTCCCTTTCCTTCTTGTTAGCTCGTGTTAGCCTAGCCCAGTGGTGGACCAATGGCATACATGCTGCAGCGGGCCGTTTGTATCATTGAAACCTCTAAAGGGTTGGCCATCGCTGGCTTAGCCTCTCACAAATTAGCTTTGCTGAATTATGCTTTGATATCAATTCTTTTTTTTTTTTTTGGTACCGGGAATCAAACCCTGGCCCTAATATCAATTCTTATACCTTCTAATTTGTGCAAAGACTTTGATGGGGCCGATTGTTCATGACTTCTTCATTTAAAGTCATATATGTGAATTCTTACATAGGGCAATTCTTTCTATGTTCCGTTTCTGGGGAATTTTAAAAACATCTGAATTATCTCTTCCGTAAGGTAATGATCCTATGTATTTATTTTGTTTCCACTTTTGTCTTGGCTTCCAGGAAGTTCAAGGCTACATTTTATACTCACTTACAGATACTGTGTTGTATCTTAGCATTATCATATTTGCTATACTGTATTCTTTCCTCTCAATCTTCAGTTCCTTCTTCCATTTGTATTTTATTGAGCCTAGCATATATTTTGTTGTTATTGTAAGTTAAAAACTTTCTGTGAAAAGGCAGGGTTTCCATAAATGATGAGGTGTAACTGTCTTTTACTGACTAGCTAAGTAGACTTTATTTTAGATTCATGCCTCTAGAAGAAATGGATTGTTTCTTTAAGTAAATTTGAATGGAAGAGCTTGCTTCTTTGTAACATTAGCCCTGAATGTTTCATCCACATGGATATGCATGCCCCGACCCCACTAGGATTGAGTGGGAAGACCTGGAGATTGCTTTTCTTCCCTCTCAGCAGGGTTCAATCTCTCAAGTCTTTTCCTCTTTGTTTACTGCAATACTCTTGAGAAGCCCACAGCACAAGATTCTTACTTAAGAAAAGGTATTTAGTAAATTATACAGACAACAGTAACTATGTTAGGATGATCATGACAGGATAGAACAAAATTTAAGTAAAATAAAATAAAAGCAGGAATGCATCTGTGGCACGTTAGAGAGAAAGACATTGGGCCAAGTCGTCAGTGGAAGACTCCCCGGGGTAGGAGGGCCGGCCTCAAAGCCAGCGCTGTCCCTTAGCAGCCAGCCGGGCGTTGAGCACCCTCTGCCGCCACAGGCAGACAGCTAGCCTCAGGCCTGGTGTTGGGGGTCGGGGAGCACCCCATCAATCATTTCTGGAGTCCTGTCCTCAGAATCATTTAAATAGGATCCTTTATCACACCGCCGGAGAGCAGATGCTCTGTCAGTCACTGGCAGGAAAAAAGGGGCCCGCAGGCTTCCTTGCCAGCTACCTCCCTCCCCTGAGCTGCTCAGGGCTTGCCGTACCACAGCTGCACTTAGTTAAGCGCTTCTGAGCTGCATGTGCTTCTGGGAGCTGCTGTGCCTGTGCTGTACTTTGTACTGTGGACTCTTCCCTTTACGTCCAGTGCGCTGAAACACAGTGACAACGCCGACTTTTCCTCTGCGGAGCTCCTGTCTGGGCCTTCTGGTGTGCTTGCAGAGAGAGTGGCCGGCTCTCCTGCTGGCTCCTGCAAAGTCACCGTGGGAACCTATGGGGAGATGGTCAGTTCAGTACTGAGCACTTGGGCACCTCAGGGAGACTCCTTGGATTTTGCAAGTCGAGGGCATTGGAACAGACTCCAATTTAGAACAATCGCCATTTGAGTATTTTAATAACAGAGCAATCTGTTATTTAAAACACAGACACACACACACACACACACACACACACACACACACACACACACCCCTGTGCGTCTTTTTTTTCAATCAATGGGAAACTTCTGAAAAAAAATGATACCATTGCGCCCTCCCGTGGTTGAAAGTAAAGTCATCAGTTGTTCATGGGCCTCCCAGGGCTCCCAGGAAATACACCCCTTAGAGTGAATTCAACCAACTCTGGATCAAAACTACTCGGTAAAAACTGCATCTGTAATAACATCTATAGCCTTTTATCTTGTCGCTATTTCCTAGACAATAAAATGTGTAACAACTATTTACATGATAAGTAAGTATTAGATATCAGAAATCTGGAAATGATTTAAAGACTTGGGAAGGGGTTGTGATTTATTTCCAGATGTCTCCGCAAAGCCTACGTGCTCATAGGTGGGACTTTGGGGAGGTGATCGGATTATGGGGCTGTAACACTCAGCAGTGGATTAGCCCACTGAGTTTATAGCTGAGTGTGACGCTGGGAGGTAAGAGTCTGGCTGAGGAAGTGACTCACTGAGGGTAGGTAGCCTGGCAGGCTCTATCTCTCTCCCCCTTCCGTACTCACTCTCTGCTTCCTATATGCCATTCCATGACCAACCTTCCTCTGCGGTGCCCCTTTGCCATGCTGCCCTGCCTTGGTGCCAGCTGACTATGGACTGAAACCTCTACAAACTGTGAGCCAAAATAAATCTTTCCTAGCCAGGAATTAAGCTCAGTGGTTCCGCCGCCTGCCTCAAAAGCGCAAAGACCTGAGTTTGATCCCTGGTACCAAAAAAAACCTACAAAAAAACAAAATAAAATTTTCCTCTTTTACAACTGTGAGTGTTGTGAATCGTGTCTCAGGAGAAAGTAACTAAGACAGAAGGCTACGGGTAAGTTCTATGCAAATAGCTCTCCATTTTGTAGAAGAACTTGAGTATTCATGGATCTTGGTGTCTATGGATGACATGGAACCAAGGCCCTCAGATTCTCAAGGACAACTGCATAAATCAGCCAATTCAGAATGCATGGAATCACTGTGCAGACTGGTTGCAAAGGATAATGGAGAAGTGGGCCTGATGGTGTGAGTCCCACTTCTGTTTGGCTGACCAGAAAGGAGGAGGGGCCCTCTTTACATGCTGCCACCCTGCTGAGAACCCTATCCTGCTTCTCCTCCCTTTCTCCTCTTTTCCTCCTTCACTCTTTTTCCCATTGTGGTGCTGGGGATGGAACCCAGGACTTCACCCATGTTTGCAGGAGCTCCACCACAGCCCCTGTTTATTTTCCAGCAGGATGAGTGTTAGGTGAGCCCCTGGCAGGCTTGGCTGCTGTCACTTTCCCAACCTGACACCCAGCAGTCTGCAGTGGGGTTGTCTAACAGCTGACATCCTCCAGCTGCTGGCTACATTTCCTGGAAGAGCCTTAGCCTCACCTATGCTGGACTGGCTGTCAGCCAACAACCTGCATGTCATAGCACCACCTCCACCAAGAATCTCTGAGAGCCCCGGTGTGGTGGACAGAGCTCTCAGGGTGAGCCCTACCCTTCATGGTGGGCCTCTTCCTGGGAAAGCCAGTCTCAGCAGGCCTCCTTTTGCTCTATCTAATGTCTAGTTTGATCATGAGGTTTGCTGTGAGGCTGAAATGAAATAAAAAATGCAGCCCCTCCATGAATTCTAGGTCCCCACTCACATCTCAAGGTGTTCAGGTATATTTCTGGGCTCCTTTCATGCAACACAGAATTCAGAATTAATGAAAATGATGGACTCATTGTCTTAGTTCATTTTGTGCTGTTGCAACAGAATCCCATAGACTGGATCATTTACCGAGTACAGTAATGGTTTAGATCACCGTTCTGGAGGCTGAGAAGTTCCAGATTGAGGGGCTATCTGGTGAGGGCTTGTGTGCTGCATCATGACATGGTAGAGGGCATCCTGTGGGGAGAGAGAGAGGAAAAAGGAGCCGAGCTCATCCTTTATGAGAACCTACACTCACCCTAACCAAGCTGCTGTCACTATCACTGCATCAATCCACTCCTGAGGGCAGAGCCTTCTGACCCCATCACAGGTCAGATGACCCCATCTTCAGGTCCCCTCTCCCAACAATGCCACACTGGGGATTGCCTTGCCAACACGTGCACTTCGGGGACCGCGTTCACACCACAGCACTTACCTAAGTTACAGGATGACAAACAAGACGGCACCTTGAAAAATTAGAGCTTCAGTTTCTAGTCATAGAAACTGCCGACGCCTACACTTTCTAGCCCTGCCCATCTTTTGTCTTCATACATGCACACATTTGTGTACAGGAACATATTCATCATCGCTAACGACTTCAGCGTGAACCTTACTAAAACCAAGGGTGCCTCCCACAAAGCTGCCACTAAGCCTCCGAACAGGAAATCTACACTCATCAGCATCACCGGAGCCTCCACTCACATTTCTGCAACTGTCCTAACGTGGTCTACTTTTTTAACATTTTGGCTCGTGACCAGGATCATGCACACTTGGTTGTAACATCTTCTTTCTAAGACAGTTTGTTGACTCTCCTCCCTTTTACATACACCTCTATTAGATTGCTAGTGCCACCATAACAAAGTGCCTTTGTCTGGGTGGCAACAGAAATTTATAATCTCATAGTTCTGAGACTGGAAGCCCAAGATCAAGGTGTCTTCAGGGTTTGTTTCGTCAAAGACCTTTCTCCTTGGGGTTTGCAGATGGTCAACTTCTTTCCGTGTCCTCACATGGCTTTCCACTGGAGTGTCCTATACTCTTCTTAGAAAAGCACCAATTGGATTGGATTAGGACCCATTCATATGACCTCACCTTATTTTAATCATCTCTTTAAAGAGCATATCCCCAAATGCAACCATATTCTAAGCTACTAGCAGATAGAACTTCATCTTATGAATTTGAGGGTGATATATTTAGTCTATAACAGCCCCTTGAGAGCCTTAAAAGGTACAGACTCTTTGGAGACTAGGAGGATTCATACTTGGGTCCTTCTGATGCTTCTTCATGACTAGACTCAGTGTACACATTCTTGGTAAGAGTATCCCAGAAATCAAGCTGAGTTCTTTTCAGGGACCAACTATGTTCCTCTGACTGGCCTCTATGATGCTAGCTTTCATTAAATGTGATTAAGCTGATGTCTGCCAGCTCCTGTGTGATAAAAGTGACCATTTTGCACTTTGTATTTGATTGGTGTTTGGGGGAGATATTTGACATTATGTCAATGTCCTGTCCTTCATCAACCTCATCCTCAGCATCCAGTTAGACTATTTTCTCAAGGAAGAGAAAGAAAGGAATAAAGGATAGGGAGGAGAGGTGAAAAGAGAGAGGAAGTTAAGATAGCATTATGAGATGCCAAACAAGGCATTTTTGATTTTTTTTTCGGTACCAGGAATTGAACTCAGGACCTTGCACTTGCCAGGAAGGCATGGCACCACTGAGCTATATTCCTGGCCCCTCAAACAAGGCATTTAAAGAAGGCAGATCAATAACTTTTTTCCTAGTACTTTATATTTCTCATAGCCTTTACTTGGATTGAGATAATATTACATAAATCAAGAAAATATCTTCCAAAGATGCATTTCATTAAAAAAAACTGACTCATAATCAAAATTCCAATTCACGTTTTTGAGGATTTACTATGCATGAAAGTTTCTCTGTACATCATTCTTTTCATTATGATTGCTATAAGACAAGATGGCATTCTTGTAACTTATTTTTCACAGATGAGAAAAATGAAATTTCAAGAGGGTAAAAAACCTGTCTAGGAGTTGGGTAGCTCAGTAGTAGAGTAGAGCACTTGCCCTAGCATGCACAAGGCCCTGGGTTCCCTCCCCAGCACTGCAGAACAGAACAGAACAGAACAGAGAAAGCAGCCCAGGATCCCCTAGCTGGTAAGCCAGCCTAGTTTCCAGGACTGAAATCTGGGATTGTTGTCTTTATCTGTATTGATAACTGGTCACAGGCAGCACCTCAGAAGCTGCTGGGCCTGGGTTCTGCAGTCCTACATGTGCCAAAGTTGAGATCAGGTCTAAATTTAGTCAAAATGACAGAGTGGTTTCCAAAATTGGAAAATTAGCTTTCCATCTCCTATTCCAGTTAAAATTCTTGAGATGTTTTCTTTGACTTGTTTTCCAGTTTCTGCATTTTGTTTTTCAGAAGAAGCAGTGCTCTGACTCTGTTTCACTCCACTGGCTCAGGAGGAGGACTGGTTCTCTCAGGAACAGCCTGAACATTCAGAATACAAGTAACCAATGGGGAGTGTGAGTCAGAGAAAGAATTACCTTCATAAACACAGAGCACAGCCTGGCCAGAGAGGGCAGGAGGATCTGAGCACAGACTCCACTGTGTCTGATAGAACAAGCAGGTTGGACCCTCCCTGTTTCCGACCTAACAGGAGGAAGAGAATTAGGAGTTCTTGGAATTAGCTATATGCTGAGCTAGGTGCTTTGTGAAGTTAGCATTTTTGTTTTCAGTTTCTCACCAGGAAGGTGCGTCACAGACAGACCAAGTGGGTGGGCTCCGGCTGCACAGCTGGCAATTCAGGCCAAAGAGCCCAGACTGAAACCCTTATTGTCCCCACCTCCCACTCTGTTTTCTCTTTATTTGTATCATGCTGAGTACTTTTAGATGAGGGATATCCTTATCTGAAGATTTGAGGTCTGAAAAATTTGAGATTTGAAGTCTTAAATCCAAATCTAACATTTGAGAAGTGTGCTTCTCAGTTTCTCAAATACCATTTGCCATATCTGATCAAAATTTTGTGGATTAGTGACTAAGAGGTGCAGCATGGGGTGCCAAAAATCCTATTTCTGGAGTGAGAATGCAGACTGCTCTCCACGGTTTAACTTTGGATGCTTTCTGAGCTCTTGTATTTGTCAGTGTTCTCATCATAAAACGAAGATTATAGCATTTGCCTCATAGAGTCAAGATTAGATAAGATTACATATATATATATATCACACACATATATAGATACACACATACCTGTATCTGTATGTACAAATATATATATATATATATATTGTAATTAAGCAAGGCCTTGAAAATGGTAAGTACTCAGCAAAAGCTGGCTATTTTTAATATTGTATTATAACTAAATGATCTGGTCAAAGAATGTTTCTTATGTTATCAATTGGAACCTGTTATGGTGTTCCCAGGAGGGAACAGAATTCTACCAAGAATTCCTATCCTACTCAACAGCTTAGCAGGGACTTGAGTGGGTGTGCATATGATTCACACTCTCATCATGTTTAGGATGACATGAAGTGGGAGCAGGAGTGAGCACACTAGATTATAGAATCAGCCCCCATGTCCTGTAATACTGCAGCAGTAGGCTATGTACAGCTGCATTCAAAACCACCACCCACTCACTTATTGTCATCTGGCCTCAGCTCTAGGCTCTGGCACACGGCTTAGCTGGTGCCCTGTTACTATTGTCTTCCTCAGGGAACCAGCAAATACCCAGACAGCATCTTCTCACAGCAATAGAAGAAGGAAAGTCATGAAAATCCAGTCCCCAAAAGTTCCTCCTTCTCCTTCTCTTCCTCCTTCTTTAGGTGGAATTGAAAACTGAACCTAGGGCCATTGTACTGAGCTACATCCCCAGCTCTTTTATTTTTTTTATTTTGGGCCAGGGTCTTTCCCAGACACTACATAGCCCAGGGTTAGCTTGAACTTGCCATCTTCCTGCCTCATCTTCCTTGAATTTCTGAGATTACAGGTGTGCACCACCAAACCCAGCAAAAATGCTTCTCAGGAATCTGGTTCTCATATCTATTAACTTCCCATTAGCCAGAGCAAGTCACATATCTCTTCCAAGTGCTGGAGAATTATACCACTTCCACAGGATAAGGGTATGGCCAATCTGCAGGTCACAGAAGAACACAGATGCTTATGTAGTGTATTCTAAAATAGGCTAAATCCAAGAAGAGGTATCCATGAGATAGATGAACTAAAGATGGTTTTTACTTTGGGTTTACATTGGGTCCCAAGACAAGCCTAAGCAAGAACATCTGTAGGAAAGACATGGCTGACATTGTGTTTCATACACAGAAGGAGATCATTCAAGTTGTCATCCAAACTGGGACATTTGAGAGTAAAAAGGAGCATTACTAATCTAGTCAGGACAACAAGCATAAGCAGGGACTCTCCTGGGCAAAACAAGATCTGTGACCATCCTGCATGCAGTTTAACATATTGGTGTGGAAGTGAGAGAAACCATAGCCACTTAGACTGAATGACTAGGCTGGGTGACTGAGTGTGTGATAGTCAGAGGAGGAAGAAGGTGCTCTGCTTTCTTTTGTGCTGGTCTGGCCTTTCCTATTGTCTTGTTTTTGATGTGAATTTCAAAGCTACTCAAGTATGTTTAGTATACACGGACACAAAAATGGTGAAGTTAGAGACTTGTCAATGAATTTTTTTTTTTTTGGTGCTGGGGATCAAACCCATACCCTTATGCATGCAAGGCAAGTGCTGTACATTGAACTACACACCCAGCCTGCACATGCATCAAATTTAATCTAGGGACTATTTAGCTAGAAGTAGAAAATGCTCATGGGAGACTTAGATCTGTGTCCAAATTCACAAAGGTCTGTAATCAGAAAGAGAAATTAGACATGTTTGAAACTACTTCAACTGATAGATTTCAGTCCAATGATTCTGGGAAAAGAATATTGACATTTGGATTGGAAAAGCCATGTTTCTCCAGGAGCATGACATTGACAAGCCAAATAACTTCTCTGCATCTCATTTTCCTCCTTCACTTTGCTATGGGAAAAGAGCAGTAAATAACTCAGTCCTGGGATGGACTGAAAAGACATTTGTGCCTGTGTGGGTCAGGCTTCTCCAGAAAAACAGAGCCAATAGTTTGAATGTAGATATTTAAGTACAGATGTGAGAGGGTCTGTTATGGGAATTGCCTCATGCCAGTATGGAGGTCAAGGAGTCCCACCATCTGCCATCCGCAAGATGAGAACAGAAAAGCCTGTGGTGTTGTTAAGTTTGAATCTGAGGGCCTGAAAATCACAGGAGTCAATGGTGTAGCTCTCAGTCTGAGCCTTGAGGTGAGATCTGGCCACAGGGATGGGCATGGTGGACAGCTGGTGTACATCATGGAGTCCAAAGTCAAGAACCAGGTTGTCTGAAGTCCAAAGATAGGAGAAGATGGAGAGAGAGAGAGAGAGAGAGAGAGAGAGAGAGAGAGAGAGAGAGGGAGGGAGGGAGAGAGAATGGATTTACTTTCCTTAGGTTCCTTAGGCCCTACAGCGGTACTTCAGTTCATGAACTTAATTTGTTCTACGATTCTGGTTGCCAACCAAATTGATCATGAACTGAATCAAATTTCTCCACAAGTTTCACTGTAAATAAGGTTAATCCATTCTGAACCATATATATATATATTTTTTTTTGTTAAATTCTTTTATTGGTACATTGTAGGTATACAACACAATTACATTTCTCATTGGGAATTGTGCCTTTATATAATGCATC
>NW_004624776.1:14288058-14337191 GCF_000247695.1 Heterocephalus glaber
AAGATAAAAGTGAAGGGCCTCCTTCAGGGTTTGTCTCTTCTGTTACAATAGACAACGTGGGCAGCAGTATGCCGTTATAAGCCAATGAGTCTCAGTAAGCCAGTCACAGATCCATGAGATTCAGAAAGATTTCTGGCTGCAAGTCCCAAGCTGAGCTCCCTGTTCTCCTGCAGGGTTGAACTGTGCAAGGTCTATTGCAAGTTCCAGCTGCCTCTCCCCTGGAGATAGTCCAGGTTCCGATGGGAGGTGAGGATCCCGCCAACCTACTAAATACGGTGGTCTGGAGTGCCTTTATTGCAGAGATTCTCTTCACTTTTCCAGTGGGCTTCAGTTTTCATCAGGGAGCCTGAGAGAGGCCCTCTCTTTGTTGTTCACTTCTGCAGCTCATGACAATGGCTTTTATGTCCTCCTGTGCCTCTGTAGTGTGGAACCAGGTAGCTGCACAGCCAAGAGGCCAGAGAGGGGGAGGGGCCTCTGTTGCTGCAGGCGCCCACGTGGCTCCAGTGGTGGCTGGTGGGCATGCCAGGGGGGGTCCTGACCAGCTCCTGGTCACACGTAGGTGTGGCGTGCTGGACAGAGCTGGGCTCAGTCAGCCAGGGTGCTCTGCCTGTGTGGCACCGTGGGCGGCTGGTGCAACTTAGCAACTTAGTGAGACCTTTTCTCAAAATAAAAAGAGAAAAAGGGGTAGGGATGTAACTCAGTGCAAAGGCCCTAGATTCAACCCCCTGGACTGCAAAACAAAACAAAACCAAAAAAAATAAATAAATTTAAAAATATTCTATTTCTCTCTAATAGAAACTTGTTCTACCTGTTATATGTTCATTTTTTTTACAATAATCTGTTCGTCTGTTATCTCCCAGGAACTTATTTGCAGCCATCCCTTCATATCTAAAGGTTCCACCTCCCTGGATCAAACCACTTGCAAACAGAAAATATCTTTTTAAAGATTGCCTCTATACTGAACATGTACGAACTCTTTTCTTGTCATTCTTCCCTACAATACAGTGTAACAACTACATGGCACTCATCTGGTATTAGTTGTAAGTAATCCAGAGGTGATTCAAAGTATTTGGGAGGATTGTACATAAGTTCTTTGCAAAAAGGACCCAGTTTTCTATAAGGGAGTTGCATGTCCCAGGATTTAGGTATCTACAGGGTCTGGGAACCAGCCCTCCACAGATACTGAGAGCCCATAGTATGTGGGTCTGCAGGTCTAGGCTGGGAAGAAATACTGTGAGACCGGGTACAATATGTGGCCAGACTGCAGAGAGGCAGGGCAGCTCCCTCCGAAGTGAGTGCTGACACTGGGGCCTGCTTCTGTCCCAGGAGAGAGCATTTGAGCTGGTTCATGCCTGGGGCTGGCAGAGCAGGAGTAAGTATTTCCCCAGGGAGCTTCCAATCTAGCATCTCTGGTTAAACCTGAAGTCTAGATTTATACACATGAAATGGGCACTATCAATCAGGCAATATCATAATGAGGCTGTGCCATAACCGTGGCAGGAGAGCTGGGCTATGTGCAAAAACACAGGCTATTGGTCTTTCGCACTCCCCGTTTGCCAAAAGCTAGAGGACAGACTTGGTTCATTTGATCTATTGCTCTTATACCTTCATTATTTATGGTGACAGTAACAGCTCTCAGAACGTTTTACATCTGTGTAGCATTTCACAGTTTGCAAAATATTTTGAGTGACTGCTTTTTAAAAAGATCTTTAGAACTTTATTCTCAAATCTAAATAACATGAAAAGCACCCTCTGTGTTCTGCAGTGTAAATACACCGTGTTGTATTTTATGGTGAGTGGGCTGTTGGTATTTTTGTTTTATTTTTAGTAAATTATAGGATTTCCAGACTGGACATGGCCTGGTCACAACTCTTCATTTCCCATGAATTTGGTAAGACCAACGTGTGTGAGTCTAAGGTCCAACAGCAGCTGTCTAACAGCCCGGCCTGGGGAGTTAATCTTTGCAAGATGAGGCATAGAAGAAATGCATCAGTCAACAGACATTGGCAATCCTGTGTCTGCAGCGTTATTGACACCTAAGCTTTGTGGCAGTCCTATCTCTTTAAAAGGAAAAAAAAAGGGCTTCGGGTAGGGGGAGCTCCTGGCTCTGCCGCAGTCCCGGCCGACCCAGAGCCCAGTGCGGCTGCTGCGGCGCAGTCACGCTGGGGCCCGCTGCGGGCACAAGGACAGACAAAGGCGTGGAGACGATGCTGCCGGCGCCCTGTGAGTATCTGCGGGTGCGACTGGGTGCGTAGGGCTGGAGAGGGCGGGAGCAGGCGTGGGGCGGTGGACCTCGGCGCTGCAGGGCGGCGGACGCGGTGCTGCTGCAGCTCCCGGGGCCGGACCGGTTCCTTTCTCCTCGCCTCGGCCGAGGGGAGCGCATCCTCTCCGGGGTGCAGCGAGCGAGCTTGGGGCGCTGCCTGCGGGCTTGTGGATGCCGCGCCAGCTGCGCGTTGCTGGAGAGACCGAGTGGCCGCCACGCCAGCCCGGCTTTGTCACGGCTGCGCCCACGGGGCCGCGGTCACCGCGGGCTGCGGGACGCCGGGGGGCCAGGCCCGTGGGGTGACAGAGTGGGTTTCTCACAGGAGCTGCTCGTTTAGTTTGTGGTAGTCGCCCTCGTTTTAAGCAGCGTGGCTCAAAATGAGCTCCTATGCTTGTTAGCTCCTATAGTAATACTTGAAAACCTTTAGTTAAAACGTTTTTTTCTTAATTTTATTCTAAGAACTGATGATTATATTCTTAGAAAGAGCATTCTCATTTTATCAAGAAAATCTCTTTTCCCTCTCTCATCTTCCTCCCTTTCTTTCTTTCTCTCCCTCCCCCTCTCTCTTTCCCTCCCTCCTTCCGTCCCTCCCTTTCTTTCCTTAAAACAATGTTTAATCTCAGAGAAGAGGGTTGGGTTTATTTTCAACATAACCATTGTTTTGGCTTTAATTTTATTCTGTCTGCTTCTGAAGATGGATAGACGTCTGTTCCATTTAAGTAAAAGGCAAAGTGTGGGCTGATTCCACGTGTATCCCAAGCTAAAGCTGTCTGGAAGTGATATTAAAGGGGAGCTCTTTATTCTGCATCAAGGCAGGTAAAAATAGTTGACAATCCCATTTGTTTTGTCACACAGCAAGCAAATCCACCACATTGTTTCGTAAGCTGACAACCAGACACATACACTAGGTTGATGCATGGTTTTTATGTCCCTGCAGTTTTACTGATGATTAACCAGCTTTCTTTCCTTAGTGTTGCCCAGAAAGGTTTACTTCATGTTTTGACAAATGATACTCGGTTCCTTTTCTTGCTTCTCCTTTTTCCCTGCTGGGATCTTCAAGACTCCTTCAGTGTCTTTTTCAAAACAAATCAAGCCAGATTTTCCCTCATTCCATGTTTTCCTCGTTTCTTGCTTGAATCATAAGAAATTCTCCGTGATTAATATGATGCTCTCATATTTACATAATAGGAAGAAAAGCCCAGTGACAAGTTTTTAAGACCAAGATTAGATTACATCAGAAGGGTCTCCTGTATTCTTGCTAATTTATGTTGGATCTGCCCTTTGAAACTCTGGGTTCAAATCTCAGCTCTACTATATCCTCATTTTGCAGTGATAAAAATTCATTTACCTCTGTGAGCCTCAGTTTCTTCTTCTGTAATAGATGATGGCAGTCATTTCTTACATAATTGTTTTAGGGTTGAAATGAGGAAATGCGTGTGAGACACCTGGCACGTACTTGGCACAATGTAGCTATTAAGTATCTTAATATTTTTCCGCTTCAACTACTCATCTACTTATCTACCTATCCATGAAATAGGAAACAGTGGTTTATCATATTAATTCCCCCAAAGAATGAATATTGAAATGAATTTTTGGATGCATCTTAATCAGTTTGGATACACATTTAGTTCTTGCTAGGGGCTAAACACCATTCTAGTACCTTTATAAAAGTAATGCTGAAATTTCCACAGGAGTGTTCAGTTGGAGGGGGGAAAGCCAGCTCCCTTTGTACAACTCTTCCTGGTCCGTTATGGTCCAAGCAGTGAGGGTAATACTGATTTCTCCCACCACAAGTCCCAGTCAGCACTAAATGTGATTGATGTGGATGGTGCCAAGTTGGAAATCAGAATAATTCCCCTTGCTGTTCTGATCTTTGTCAGCCTAGGGCAATGTACTGTTTATATTGTCAATCCTGCTGCTATTTTAACTTCTATTTTGTGTGTCTTTCACCTTCTTCCCATCTTTTCTTTTCTTAAACTCTACACTTAGCACATGGCATTGGATTTTGATATTGAGGATGGAGCCATTGCATCCTTACCAAAGAGGGAACATAAGAGAATTCAGAAAAAAATTGGATTGGGGGCCAAAGAGTGTGGCTCTAGTTTGCCTTGGCTTCTCTTTGTGTTACCACTTAACATTTACCCCGAGTGGAGTGTCACATTTGTTTAGGTACTGACTATTCCAGTGTCACATGGGCAGATGTCATTTTAACCAATCGACTCTTGTATTAAATAAATTTGATAAAATTATCATGTTTATATATCCTGTCATTATCTTATAAAAAGTAACCAAAAATGCAACTTTTGGTCATCCTGTATTTATATAATGGGACTGGTAAGTGGTTAAATTAAAAGTCATTTAATTTCATCTGAAGATAAGAGGTCTGGTAGAGAGAATCATTAAATTTCCTTTGGTTCCTGGGTTCTGTGATTCAGATAGCTCTCTTTGAGCTATCTTCAGTTTATAAGAATTTGACCAAATAAAACACTTTCCCCTATGTTGCTGCCTCTGATTCTTACAATAGCCTAGGTATAGGAAGTCTTGTTTTCCAGATCATAAAATGTAAGATTAAGAGAAGGTAGAAGCCAAAGTATTTCTTATTTGTAAAATGAGAGGCTGACTAGATGTAGATGATGTCAAGATTCACTTTTCTTGGTGAAAATCAGTAAGTTCTCAGACGGCAAGTCCTGAACTCTGTTCCCTACCACAGTATACCTCTCCCTTCCATTTAAAATGTTTTTACTTTGTGGTGCTGGAGGGCCTCTGCACTGGCTACATCCCCAGCCCCCTTTTTATTTTTTATTTTGAGACAGGGTCTTGCTAAGTTGCTACTTTCCCATGCTGGGTTCAAATTTGTAATCCTCCTGGCTCAGTCTCCCAGAGTACTGGGATTATAGTTGTGCACCACCACGCCTGGCCAAAGTACCCCTCTCATAACCCTTAGAATTTATGGTGATGTGAAACCCAGGATGCTGTGGTTTTATAAGGAGTAATCTTTAATCTGCTTGTAGCAAGTTCACATCCAGACAGATGTTCTTTTAAATATTCTGCTCTGGATTGGACCATGGGTCTGTTATCTAGGCCAGAAAATGAGGGCTCTGCAATCCACACAACCTCTTCTAGTGTTCTGAAATGATAACATTTAAAAATAAGTCAGAGTCACCCTAATATCATTAGGGATGATCATTTAAATTTCACTGACCTCTTTATTTCATTAAAGTAATAAGTACTAGAAAGAAGTATTCATTTGAATTTTATAGGTATCTGCGATTTGTGCACATTTTTATGTAATAGTAGAGGTTAGCTTTTCTCCTTGATTTTAATACAGTGATAAATCTAACCATCAAAACTGTCTATGAAATAAAATATAAGAAATATTGCATAAGACAAATGAAAACTAAAAAATTTGTTGTTGATCTGAAATTCAAATTTCAGCAGGCATGTATTTATAGTTATAATTTTTTATTTGTTGGCAGCTATACCAACAGAAGCTTAACTAATGAATTAAATAGCTTTTACTTTGAACTTAAGGATATCAATTCATCAGATCATAAACATAACACAAATTACAGCCAATCTTTATCAGTTTTTCATCAATTATGACAAACACTCCACTAGTTTTATTTATTAATGTTTTTGTTTATTAAATGTCTATGCTGACTAGGTAAGACAATTCTGATGCTGAAGAACATACTTGTATTCAATTCACCTTCGTATTTCCCAGGATCCCTGCTAAGGGTGACAAAGAACTCCAAAGATTTTAAATCTATGTGTTTGGACTTAGACTTGGTTTTGAACCTGATCTACTACTAATTCTGATATTTAATCTCTTAAAGGCTCTGTTTCCTCCTTGTTAAATAGGACCAATAGTGGGTTAAAAATCTGGATGGCATGGATTAAGAGGCAGGAAACTAAGTCTGTGGCATGGGGGTAAATGATAAGTTCTCTCAAAAAAAGAGTTAATTTTTAAAAAAATGAATATTTTTTCCCTTCAAAAGTCAGATAACATAGCTAATTTAAAATTAAATATATTTTAAGTATATCTATTTTAATGTTATTTTTAATAGCATCACTGAGATAATTCACATACCATACAGTTTACCCATGTGCTGTATTATTTTTATGTAAAGTTTTATCTGGGAGGAGAGATTGAGCTTTTGAAAGTGAGCCTAGAACCCCAAGAAGATTCTATACCAGCACAAGGCCTCCACCCCAACTTCTTCATCCCACAGCTGACTGTGCCTGGGTCAACTCAGTCCAAGATATGCTATAAGATAATATGTGTTTCTGTTTAGGGTTTTTGTTTACCTGGAAATGGGCCAGAGTGACCAAATTGTTCACTCTTTATTGAATATTGTCTTTATCCACCATCTGGAACCTAACCAAGGTGGAGTCCGAGATGAGTAAGACCTTCTTAAGTGACTTTCAGCAAAGTAGATGAGAAAGACTTGTGTAACACAGAAGGGATTTGGAACACAAGGGAAATAATTTATTACTTATTTAATAAATTCTTATTTAATGTGAAATAGAGTCTTTTCTGTTGTACATTTTCCATGGAAATCTCTAACTACACACCCGTATAAAATGAGTAGCATTCTCCTTTTCCTTTACCTTATGATGTGGTCTGAAATGCATTTTATATGCATATTCAAAGACAGAGGTATATATTTAAGGTCAAGTAAGAGCTATGGCAACCATGACCGTTCTCCAGTATATTTTGCCTGCACATTTCCATCATTAATGACATCCTGCAGTGCTTCCTGTGCCATAGATTTTGGTCTATTGATTTAAAGGGTGAATTAGTCTGACCTTTCTGTTTTGCAAAAATTTCATTTTAAAGCGATTTAGATTCAGTCTTTGCTGACTCATGTTTTACTCTTCCCTGATGCTGGATGAGATGTGCACGCTCTTGGTAGTTCCAGTGGGGCTGTCTGTGGACTGCAAATTTGTCTGCCTTTGGTTCCTCAGTTCTGTAATATTAGGGACTTTTAAGGGTGTTTTCACCATACCCTGGAAGTCACGCACGATGAAAGTAAAGTGGATTTCTACTTCTCATCTTCAGAGGAGTTTGTACCCTGAAATGACTGAGGACAATACCCTGTGTATTCTTTGCTACGAAGGAGTTAAAAAGGTTTTTCTAGGGAATGTAGAGCTGCTCTGCTGGGGGAAGTTGCAGAGGGCTATGCTGGTGAGCACTGCAGCATGGGCACCAGCGAGGAGGAAGGAGCCGTCTCCCTTCTGTCCTTTCTTCCTTCTGGACATAGCCCTTCCTGCCCACTCAGCCTCAAGAGGAGGGGGTTTCACCAGTCCTAAGTCCATGCAGAAAGGATGTGGCTCTGAAATTTGACAGACACTCTTAAATAAACAGAAAGGATGTCATGCTGAGGAGGATAAAGTAATAGGGTAGGTAGCTGCTGCTGTTATTTTTATCCCATCTCTGGAGGAAAAGCCTTGCTTGTCACTTTCTTGGGGGACAGTCAGGTGTCCATGTTCTGGTTCCATGGAGGTTTGCTTTGTCCTCCTCCTTTCTGCTATGGTTCCTTTTATTCCTCCTTGGAAAGTCCTTCTTTTCCCACACTCTAACCCCGCCCTCCTCCACCCCAGGGCAACTTCAGGTTGAGAGAACGTCTCCAGCTGTTTATACCAGGTTGGGATTGAAGCCTGGAGTGTCCCAGCTGCTTCTGTCTCAAATCCTGTGGCTCAAAGGAATTTTCACATCAGTGAATAACTGGTGCTGGCGTGTTTCTTTTCCTACTACTTAAATGGGATCGTATATTGTGCCAAAATCTCCTGGTGTGGGTAAAGCCCAGGTTGCCAAAATAGAATATTCTCTCTGGGAAGTCGAAGAGGTCACTGAGTGGACATACTGTGCTTATGTCAGCCATGGGCAGTGGCTCCAGGCCTCAATTCTGAAGCTGGTGAGGATGGGTGTCTAAGTCCCATCCCCTGACTGTGAGTGTATGGTGTGGATTGTTCTTGGCCCCAGTGGCTGGGTGGAGAACACAAATCAATGGGCAGTGACTATCATGCACACATTTCATGTTATTTTGTAAGATAAAACATATTACATGAGCAAAAATAGTGTTGTCTAAGTTTTGCAAAAATTGCCCTTTACTATGTACTTTTAGACACAGTTGACTTTGGTCTTGGTGACTTGGTTCATGGATAAGGTCCAGCCTTGTTTTACAGACCAGGAAAGTCGGGCATGAAGATACTGTGAGATTCTCAAGTCAGTTGAGTAGAAGGCTCACAATGGAGGGTCCATCATGTCTCACTGCTTTCAGCTGGCATGTAGAAGAGGCTTTCTTCCCCTCAGGGAACACCTATGCAGTTGTCCCTCAGTATCTGTAGGCGACTGGTTCCAAGACCCTGATGGACACGAAATCTGAGACGCTCAAGTCCCTTATATAAAATACCGTGGTATTTGCCTAGAACCTACACACAGCCTCCTGGAAACTTATATCACCTCTAGATGACAGATAATATGTAATCCATTGGAGATGGTATGGAAATGCTTGTTATACTGGATTGTTTAGGGAATAATGATGAGAAAAAGTCTGTACATGTTCAGTACAACACAATTTGTTTTTTGAATATTTTGGGTGCATGGTTGGGTGATTGTGTGGATGTGAAATCCATGGATTTAGGTGGAGGGCAACTCTACTTGTGCCAGGAATTTAGTACTGGGGAATAAAGGAAGAGCTGGGAGTCAGATGCCTGGGTTTAAATCCCTTGATGGGGTTGTTGGTTGACACTTCTGGGCACCAGCTTCCTCATCTGTAAAACAGAATTAACAGTTCCTTATCCGCTCACCAGGATATTATGAGGCAGAAATAAGGTAAAGTCTATGCTCTCACATTAATGAATTAAATATACTAGGCCTGCCTGTGTAAGGTAGTCTTATTATACTGCATTTTAATTTTAAATATCAAGAACATTACAACTGTATACAGAATTTAGAATATACTAATTTTCTTGGCCATGTTAATGAACTACATAAATACAAAACTATTGTGGAAGTGGTGAAAGATAACAGATATATTATAATTAGTTTGATTGTCTTTGGGGGGAATGGTCTTAAATTTATTAGTATGGAGAATCTGAATATTCACTTTTGATATTTTAAAAATTACATGAGACTATTGCTAAACCACATTAGATGTCATAAAAAGGCAAGTAGCTTATATCTTCCATGAAACATCATTGTTTTTATAAAAATAAATGTGTGATATATTGACATGTTCAAAAATGGATACATTATCAGAGGGTGATTTATGTACTAGGGAAACATTAAATATATAAGTATAAAAATCCTTTATAGTGCTAAGCATAAAATCAGAAAAAAACCCACTTCTGTAATTTAAAACAAAGTAAAGTATAACTAAATATATATTTCATTACAAACAGTGATATTCTTTGCATATTTACATGTTTGGAATATCTAACCACACTAGGAGATGACTACATCTATTGAATTCAATAAAGGTTTGCATGAACATGAAATCATGAATTGGAAAACTTTTAGAAAGACGTTTTAACTTTTCTTTGCCCTTGTATTTTGATCTTGGATTGGCACAAAGCAATCATGAGAATAGAGCAACAATAATAATTGCTGGAAGGGGAAGTGGGAGGGGTAGGGGAAAGGAAAGAAGGGAATGGAATTAATATGAGAAAATGAAAAAATGGAATCAAAATCTTTGTAAATAGGGAGGGATGGAGGGGTTGAAGGGAGGGCAGGGGAATGGGGAAAAAATAAGAACCAAGAGAGATAATGTAAAGGTGCAAATTTCTGATGATGAATGTCATTATATTGTATACCTAAAATGTACCAATAAAATTAATTAAAAAATAATAATTGTTTAGCAGGTGTTGATGTGGTTTATTCATTTCTTTTCTATTGTATGAAAAGTGATCTGGTTATTGGGGGAAATTCTCTGAACTCTGGGTCTGGAGTTTTGTTGGAGCTGTCTCCTCCTCAGTGTGACCTGCAGGGGGGCTCTTTGTTCACAGAGGCATCTATTTCCAGTATTGTGCCATGTACACAACACAATTTGTAATACAATTTGATTTTATTATATTTATTATTTTTATCATATTTAAATATATTAAATGAAAAATATTATGCATAATAAAGAGTTTATGTAAATACCACTTTTCTTTTAGGTTGTTTTTAAATTTTATTTTCAAGGGTTCTTTCTATACCATAGATCCAAAATCTTTGTTAATTTTCTGTGTAGCAAATAGTTTCTGATTTATATATCATGCCTTGGGTGAATAGAAGTTTTTAATTTTAACATACTTTGAATTTAATAATGATTTCCTTTATGGTTAATTGTTTCTATTTATTGTTTAGGGAATTCTTCTCTATTCCAAGGCTGTAGAGATAGTGTTACATTCCTTTCTGTGAACTTCAAAGTTTGGTTTTCTCATGTACGTTCGTAATCATCTAGAATTCGTGTTTGTACACAGAGTGGTGTACAGACGCCTTCTTCGTGCTTGTTGCCATGTTGATGAGGCTTGTCCTAGTGACATTTTTGAAATGGTCCAGCTCGCCCCGCCCCCTGCACACTCTGATACCTCTCCCATGGATCGAGTTTCTCTTAACACATGGATCTGACTCTGAGTTTCTTAGTCCCTGATTGTTTCCATGTGAATGTCACACTAACCTGATTATTTCAGCTTTATGCTAAGGCTTGATATCTAGTAACACAAATCTTTGTTTTAAGGCTTGATATCTAGTAACACAAATCTTCCTCTTTTGAAGGAATGTATTTGATTGTTCTTGTCCCTTTGTTCTTCCACAAAACTTTTAGAGTAGGCTGGTCAAGTTCTATTTTAAAATGTTGGGATTTTGTTTCCACTTGCTCTGAATTAAAAAGATCAATTTGAGGAGAGCTGACATTTCAGTGATATAAAAACCTTCTTGTACGTCATATATAGCTCTTTTATTTTAAAGGATCTCCTTAATGTCTTTTGTGAAAGTTTATAGATTTTTTCTTCAAATTTTTATATAAATTGGTCATTATAGTTATTCCAAGGAACGATTTTTTATTACTTTTATAAATGGTTAGGTTTAAATAAATACCTCTGGAAAAAAATTCTTGCTGGTTTATAGAAATGCAGTTGAACTTATAATATACTTGATTATTATAAGTACTCTATTAATTGTGTTTGTTGGAATTTATAAAAGTATTCTGTGAATTGTGATGGTTTTGTTCCTCTTTTTTCTTCTCTTTTCCTCCTTGTTCTTTTCTTTCTTCTTCAGTGTTTCATTGACTTCCACCTCCAATAAAATGTTGAATAAAGATGAAGAAATCAAAGTACCCTTATCACTGTGAACTATGAGTTTTGACCTTTAATTTGCCCATAAAGGAGGTTCCCATCTGCTTATTTACTAAGATTTTCTTTTCCTTCCTTCCTTCCTTCCTTCCTTCCTTCCTTCCTTCCTTCCTTCCTTCCTTCCTTCCTTTCTTTCTTTCTTTCTTTCTTTCTTTCTTTCTTTCTTTCTTTCTTTTTTCTTTTTTGGTCCTAAACAGATATGGAATTTTCTCCCATGATAAATGCAATTTAGAATAAGATATTTATTATACATTTCTGGATTCATCTTGCTAATACATATTTTAAATTTTTGCATCAGTGTTTCTAAGATTGGTCAGCAATTATCCTTTCTTATACTGTCTCAATCTGATTTGGATATATTATCAATTTCATGAAGTTATCTAGGCCTATTTGATTATTGAATAATTGTTAGAAATCACTAGGAAAAACAGCTAATCTTATTTCTGTACTTTGTGAGGAGGTATTAAATATTGGTTATTGAAATCTTTTAATAGAATTGACCTGCAATGAATTTTGGTGCTTTATATCAAAATGGATTTTGTCCATTTCCAAAATGTTCAAATTACTTCACAGTTGTTTATAACATTTTTTTGAATTTATGATGCATCCCATATTTCATTCCCAACATTTTTTGTAACTTCTTTTGCTTTATCATGATCAGTCTTTAGAAGTTTGCTAATTTTAATAGTCTTTTTTTTTTTTTTTTGGTACTGGGGATCAAACTCCGGACCTTGCGCTTGCAAGGCAGACGGCAGAACCGCTGAGCTAAATCCCTGGCCCTTAATAGTCTTTTTAAAGAACTAACTTTTGTTTTTGCTGATATTTTCCATTGTATCTTTGTTTTTCACATCATTAATTATTCACTAATCTTTGTTTCTTAGTTTCTCCGAGTGTATCTACATGACCTTTTTTCTAAATACTTGAAATTGATACTTAATCTTCAACTTTCTTCTTATTAAGCAAAATCATTGAAAGCTATAATTTTTTCATAAATTTCCCCATTTTTAATAAAGAGCAAATCAAGAACTCTGCTTTTGGTGGGCATTTACCTCCAATCAGAATTTGAGAGTAATTTTGCTTTCATTTTTGTTATTTTTAGAGTTATTCTCTATTTGTGGCATTTGGTACTAGGGTTCTGTTTATGGTAGGGATGGAAAATTTATCTTCATAGTGTATTTATTTTAGCAGTGAGTGTCAGAGTCCTTTCTCTATTGCTAATAACAGAATACCCCAGATTGGGGCAATCATAAAGAAGAGGTTTATTTAGAGTCACAGTTTTGGTGCAAGGTGAAGGGGCCGTATATGCTGATGGTCTTTCTACTGGCAGAGTTGCCTTTCTGACAGCAGAGTCCTGAGGCTCCTTCCCTCTAGGCTACAATGCAGCACGACATAGGGTGCATACACGAATCTACTCTGTTCTCTCTCCTTCCTGAAAAATCCACTGGTGTTTAATCATCGGGACTTCATCCTGATGACTTTACCCAATCCTCACTACCTCCCAAAGACCCCACTGCTGAACACATAGTTGGATGAAGTTTCTACTCTCTTTTTATCTTACAATGATAATTAAACTCCAACATGAATTTCAGAAGGAACAAACCATATTCAAACCATAGCAGAGTTATTTCAAAGAAAATACTAAGCAGAGCCGGCAGTGGTGCCACACACCTGTAATCCCGGGACTCTGGGGACTGAGGCGGTTCCAGCCCAGCCTGGGCAACTTGGTAACTTAGATATTGTTTCAAACTTGAAAAAGAAAGTGGGGAATGTAGCTGAGTGCAAAGACCCTGAGTTCAATCTTCTGTACTGAAGAAAATTAGGTAAATAATTGAACAAGTTGTGGAAAAAATGGACCAGAAATCCCCAAAGCAGTATGTTGTACCTCAAATATGAAAAAAATTACGAGGGTGATTTATCAGGGACTATTGTTCGGGAAAGTAATGTTGTTGTTGCTCATTCACTGCAGCATCTTATTGGCTATGTAATTATTCAGCCACAGTGGGTAATTTCTGAACATTATGGAGACGAAGGCAGGTCTGGGGAGACGGACATGCATACATGTTCTAGTGTCCAAAAAAGGAGTAGTAATTGTGAGAATTCCAAATTGTGGGTCCGATGCTAATTTTAGAAATAGCATTAAAATTAGCAATTGGGTCATGTGAGAGAGATTGAATTCAGGAGGTGCTAGACAAGGGCTCAGTAACCCAGGATGGGTTCATTAAGGCAAAACATGTCATGTCAAGCCACTTTTCCATTATTATCCGAGAAGGTTATTTGACTAGCAGATGGGTGTAAACGAGGAGGAAGATTCCACTGTGGCTTTAGTAATATACTGGAAAAAGTCATCATGTACATTTTAAAATGACAGGAATGACTGTGATTGATGACACTGTATTTATAAGGGTTTGGAGTTATTTGGGAAACACTATTCAAAGGTTGTGTTGGGTAGTGAATATAGCATTGTCTATCAAGAGGAAAGTTATCATTGTTTGCTACAAGGCTCTATGCTGTTTAGCAATTTTATCAAACATGCTTCATGACATAACCCTAATTAGTATTTCAGGTTACAGAGTGTTTATTTTAGGAGGCAATGGCAAACTGGAGTTAGAGATTCATGAGCTTGATGAGTGTGCACAGGCAGTGTGTGAGGGGGATAGATCAGCACTTCTCCAGCCTCACTCTAACGTCCCCATGGGGCAGAGTACAGCACAGGTGGTCTGTGCAGTTCGAGGGCAGAGCCTGGAAGGCCTTGCTGCAAGCATAACCCACGCTGGATTTCCCGCTGATCTCATCTCCGGTCATAAAGGTTCATACAAAACTTACATCTATTTTGCAGATCATTCATATTTTAGGGTTTTATTTAAAATGAAATTTTAATTAACAAAATATTTTTATTTAAAAAATATTTGGGGCTTCAGTGTAGGTCAGCGGTAGAGTACATGCTTGGCATGCACAAGGCCCTAGGTTCTGTCCCTAGGACACACACACACACACACACACACACACACACGTTTGACTTATTCTCAGCATTATAGATGGATATTAAAATAAATATACTTGTCTAGACCCTAGAATGTTAGAGATGTTATTAACTTTGGATACTTGTTCCAGTCTCCTTGTTTCATAGATCAGGAAATTGATCCTTATCTTCTACTTCATAATGCTTGACCTCTCTTTTTTTTTGTGGTTGTTGTTTTTTTTTTTGGTACCGGAGATCAAACTCGGGTCCTTGTGCTTGTGCAGCAGGCGGCAAAACCACTGAGCTAAATCCCCGGCCCCTTGACCTCTCTTAATCTTAAACATTTCAAATGGAAGAGTCCAAAAAAATCTATTAACATAGAGGCTTCTATCCTCTTGGTAATGTCATTCTTTAAATTCCTAAACTTTAAATTTAAATATAGAATTTCTCTAGTTTTTAACAACTGATAATCAAACTGTCATATTAGACTTTATAGAAAAGAATAATAAGATTTTTGGATTGATTTGTTCCCATTAATCTCAATCAAAATGTCTAATAAAATTTTCCATATTCTAAGTTGCTGGGGAAATGTTCTCAGGAAAAAGGTTTATACTGAATTTTGAATTCTTTTCCTGAGTTTTAATGAACATCCTAGAATATATAATGCTATCTGTATACCTTAGATTATTATTCCTATTTTATTTTTGTTCACAAGGAACAATTATTGAGTTTGGGATGTAACTCGGTGGGAGAATGCATGCCTAGCATGCATAAGGGCCTGGGTCCAATCAGAAGAAACTGGGAGATGATTTTTTTCAGGTTTAGTCTATTACTTTTTCTTAAGTGAATTTAAATAGCTGTTTTCCTGGGTCCAAATTTCTTTGACATACTTGCAATTCTACTGCTATTATTCTGACTACTTTAAAGAACTATTATATGTGATCAGGTCTAAGACGTCACCTAAATCAACCAAGTATTTTACAACCATGACATTTGCATAAATGAACAGAAATCCAGGCTCATGCATTCCCTCTGGATTATCATTCTTGCAAAAATTAATCATTTCCCCCTTCCATTTACTTTTTAAAGTGCTAAGGTGTTGCAGACCCAGTTGGCTGTTAAGAACGTTCCTAGACATATTTCTGGTAGAAACATTTACAGTCCTTCTCTAAGGTAGCTGGTTGTCTTCCTAACATGAATTATTGTTTATGCAAATTTGTAGGTTTGGGTTTTAAAGGTGTCATTCCTAAAAAGACACACTGTGTGTGCGGGAAGCACATATTTCCACTTAGAAGCCAGAGATAGAGAGGACATGAGTTAATCTGATGAGCAGATATGCTTTTTATTGTTGGAAATCACCACATGTAGTTCTTCATGTGTGTTTGTTGGTGGCACAGCTCACTGGGAAGGGAGGGAGAAGAAGCATGCTGATGGGATTGGCTGTAGGGCCACTGGCACTTTATAATTAGAAGGTCTCTGGAGCTAGGAACCATGGCTGTCTTCCACATGGAATTACATTTTCAATGCATCAGCTTTGAGTACTTCTTTCTATTCCTTTCTTTACCCTTCCCTGATTTTTCTTTCAGGATCCAGGAAATGAGGCCAGGACGCGCACATCACCAGAGCCAGAAGAAAGGCTCTCATCTACGAGTATTTGACGTCTGCTGAGATGAGGGAGAGAAACACCAAATCCACAGACCTCTACAACATCTTCCTCCTGCACCTTCACAAAGAAATACAGAAGGTTCTCAGATGAAAACAAGTTAATTTTGCTTTGGGGAAAAGCTAAAAAACCTTAGCCAGTCAATAGTGTTTTACTTTAAGAACTTCTGTGGGTTGCTGAATCAGAAGGCAACCATTATCAGAGTGGAGCGCCACACTTTAAAGAACACAACACAAAACACAACAATGTTCTCTGACATCAGATGATGAATGGATACTGAGGGAGAAAACAGGCTTTTATTAGCCAGGAAGAACTGAACTTGGAGTGCATGTTTAAAGAAAACACAAACAAAGAACTGAAACAGAAGGAAGAAAAATATTTTCATGGTTTTCAAGCACAAGTATTCTGGAAGAGGTGACAATGCAGACCAAGGAGAACAGGTAAATGAGTTAGTGTTTTCAGTAACATCCTCATTGAGATTTTAAGTTTGCTAGGTTTTACGAAATTAAATGTAGCTTGGCAGAAACAAGTGAATGATCTCTAGAGGAGAAAGTGAATTAACTGTATGTATAGACACTTCAGTTGTCAATGAATTAGTATATAATATTTCAATCAACGAGCTGAAAATAATTTCTTCATGTTTGTGCAGATAATTTTGGATTTTCCGATGGGGCTATTATGATGCAGAGGTAACTATATTCTTCATAACAATATTCCATTTTCTCATTCTTAAAATGTGTGTATTAGTACTTCTCACTACCATAAGATTATGAAAATATAAAATTAGACAACTGTGGAGCATTTGGAATTGTATTGAGTAACTGGATACAGAAGGTGGGGAGGGAATGAGAGAGAGAGAGAGATTACTTTTCCTTTTTAAGCTGATGAGAACATATGCTTGCTTATTTTGCAAGTGAGAGAAAGTGCAGAAAATGTATGTTTGTTACTGGCTACGTATCTATGTGCTCCTTTTTCTTCTCAAAGACATAACAGTTTTTTAAAATTAATTTTGACTGATGTATTCAGATAATATCTTCAAAAATGAAACTTTTAGTGCCGTAAGGCCAGAGAAAATCTCATATCTTATAACCTAATGATATCAACATATAAAAAGACCTTTCGATTTTGACTTTTCAAACTTGTAACCGTGAAGGAAAACACTATTTTCTGCTTACTTTTGAATATTTTCTTTCATTAGTCAGAGAAACTTACATTACTTTTGCAGTAGAACTTGCCTCTTAACATATCAGGATTAATTTTATGACTATTTTTTAAAAATGTGGATACACAAGGGTATTGAAACTACTTTATGGGTTTGATTTTTATTGAAAAATCGAAAGAATTTTTTTCTGGGTTTTCTAGTACTATAAGAAGACACTTGAGGTTAATTTTATTACTATTACTGATGCTAAGTCGTTCAAATATCAGAGAAATATACTCAACTACCCCTACTAATGTTATCTTGTGGTATTTCTGTGGATACTTTAAACCCTCTAAAATACTTCCACATTAGTAGTCCCTCCGTAGTTTTGAAAGTAGATGATTTTTCAAATGAATGAAAATGAACACATTTTCTTTGAACTTACTGTTTGACTAATCTGTTATAAGTAATTTCATTTAGACATTTAATTGAAAGAGCAATAACCCTGTAGAACAATAGACGCTAACACTATAAATTGTTGATAGTCAGAATTGATTTGAAGCACCTAACAGATGTTATAAAACCAACAGATTATATTGTCTTTGCAATCTCTAGGTGATAAATTCTATTTATAACTAGAAAGAAGTATGAATTACCCTTGCATTTTTTGTGCAGAGATTTACATTATATAGGCTTTGAATACTTTAAAATTCCCAGTTTACTTGAAGCTTAAATATCTCGAAGTGGATACAGCAACATTTATGAGTATGTAGAGTAAATGTGTGATACTGAGAGCATTAAATTTAAAGTTTTAAGGTTTTAAAAAAACTTTTAGCAAGACTTGTAAAACTTGTCTAACTATAAATATTTAGAATTTGATTGCCTGGTCTCCTTGTTTCTGGGAAAGATTATTTTTAAAGCTGGAAAGGGTCCAGTCTGGGCTTCTTGCATTCTGAAGTGTTGGTATCTGAGTTCACAGGTGTGTGGTGGTGGTTTCCAGAGAATCATAGCATTAACACACAAGACCTTCCCGGGCACTGGATTTATGCACATATTTAGGGGAAGAAGTTAAATTATCTATCTATAAGCCATATAGAATATTACGTATATGTTAAAATAAAAGCAAATATATTATTGAATGCACCTGAGAGGTTAAGCGAAAAGCTGCAGTATAAAGGATCTCCTTGGTGAGGGCTGCTTTGAGAATCGCATCCTGTCTGTTGCTGTCAGGAAGATGTTGGGGCAGCGGTATGTGACAGCACCAAGAGGGATTCCAGATTCAGACCAGATTGGGGAAAGCTCCCTGAGCAGCCTAAGGAGAAAGCAGCAGCTCTAGTTACTGTGTGCTTAGGAAATGTGACACATGCGGGATTGATTGGCACTGGTGCCAGTGCCTAAAAGAAGACTCCAGTTTGGTTGAAGAGAGAGTCTTTTTTAGTCCCCTCACCTTATTCAAGGAAGAAAAAGGCAGTCTTCTTTTCTCTGAACAATGTAAGTCCATTTCTCATTCTATCATCTTTTGCTTGTCTTTTGTTACTAGAGGATTTTGCTGGATGGTTTGAGAAGACAGACACTTAATGAGGGTGAATTTTTATGAAAATAAAAAGAAAACCAAAGATTCCAAAGATTAATCATTGCAACAGACCATAAATTCAGTTTTTGAGTCTGGAGGGTTGCTATTTGAGAGAACTTCCAGATGCTGTGCTTGTAGCAGCACCTGAAGACGGCGGAGTGAGGGCGCCGGTGGCGAACTGCTGGACTTCGTGGTTTGGATGTTTTGGGAGATGGCGTGGGTGTCAATGTCACAGTCATGGGTATTTCCTGGAGCACAGCATGGGAATGTGGGGAAAGACTGAAAAAGAGACCACTAAGGTCACCCCATTGAATGAGGGCAAGAACTTCGGCTGCAGTTGATGACAGGTGTCTTCAAGGAAGAATCAAAGAGTATGACAAAAACTACGTTTGAATGACAGAAGACCAACATGGCTAAAGTTAAAGGGCAGACAAGAGTTTATTTGACATGAAGATTTGGCTATTTTTGTAGCATACAACATTTTAAAGTAACAGCCAGAATTATGATCATGGTGTTATACAATGAGGTGTCACAGATAGTGAAGGTGAAGGTCTTGACAGATTTTCTAGGAGTGTCACAGAATTTCTGAAATATTTATAATAATATTTTTTAGTGCTATAAATGTAATTTAAGAAAGCTAAGTATGTTTTAAAATTGACAATGTATTCTATTCAATCCAACGTATCAAGTAAGCCTAATTATTTTTTAATATCTCTCATTTTACAAAGTGAAAGAACAGATCCTTTGGAATTTTCCAGAGGCCTTCTGGGAAATCTCAAGGTCAGTTTGAGATCAAGATTTTGTTTATGATTAGATTTTTAAAAGAGAATGTTTTCAAAAATATCAAAAGGTTTGAACATCTGACTGAATTGGATCCTAGGTTTCTATGAAACAATAGATACCCATTTAACCAAAATGACAATATAAAAATTCAAAAGTAGGAAGAACCAAGACGCATCATGTAAAGGCACAAGTTCCCAATGAGAAATGTAATTGTGTTGTATACCTACAATGTACCAATAAAAGAATTTTTAAAAAAAGGAATTCAAAAGTAGATAACATAGTTGTAAAAAACTTTAGCTCTTTTAAAAGTAAAAATACTTGGTTCTCATAAACAGTCAAGGATATAAAAAATATTAAGAAGAAATTTATCTGATAACATAGAATTTTTTGTTTCCTAGATAGATTACCTGAGAGGAAAAGCTTTGACAATTTATTTTAAAGACAATTTATTTTTAAAGAGCAGTCCAATAATCCAAGAAAACTCTAATGATTTATTTTATGAATAAATCCATCCCACCTTAGCCACCTTTGGCTACATGATACAGGATTTCTTTTGTGATATTTTCCACAAGACTTCTATAACTTAAAATCTAATCAGACTTTATTCTATACTTTCCACTCTCTCATTAAGGAACTATTAAGTCATTTAACTCTAGAATAAAAGTAAAATGGTTCCTAATAAGATGAGACCTTGCATATTTTGTATATAAAGTATTTCCCTTCACCCTTATTTAGTAGTTTCATTTACATATGTATTGAGAGTAGTTTTTAATGATTGGTTAACTCAGAGCATGAGGATGAACACAGTTGTGAACAGTTATATGTCAGTATCCTGTAGCAGATTAGAAAATTTTATGAATATACTATATAAAAATTTCTATAAGCTGGGCCGGGGATTTAGCTCAGTGGCACTGCGCCTGCCTTGCAAGTGCAAGGTCCCGAGTTTGATCCCTGGTACCAAAAAAAAAAAAAAAAAATCTATAAGCTACTTTGTAGTAGAATTTTTAATATTTATTAACAGACTCAGATATATTTTGGCTCTCTATATCACATAAAAATCAGCCAAAATTGTATCAACTTAAACTTGTGCTTAATAATTAATGTCAGTAGTTTATCTTACTTAGAAATTACTGGTGAATACTCGTTACCTAACATAATTCTAAAGACACCAAAAGATTTGGAAAATTTTGTAGCAGACATATTATGACATGAAACACAGCTGGCCATCATCTCATGTTACTTCTCTGTTAACTATTTTTACAGTCTATACATATTAGGAAATACCATAAAAGAACACAGAACAAAAGAAAACAAACAAAGCCTAAAAAAGTCAAATACATGGGTTTTTGGTTGGCTTTACTGCTGTGCTTGGTATATATGAAGGAGTAGATATCAAGCAGTTCTTCTTTTACTTCATCTTGACTTATGCATTTGTTCATAGGTTAAATTCATAAGTTTAATCTTTGGTTATACATTTATTTGATTAGTTAAATTCATAAGTTTAAATTCATAAGGTTAACATTTGGTTATAATATAAATTTATTTGATTAGTAAATCCAAATATAATTCTTGTATTATACTTAATGCTGATAAGTCAGAATCCTTACTCATTTTTATTAAAGCAGTATGTCTAAGGTGGTCTTATTTATTAATATTTCCTCAAATCATGTGAACTTAAAAATATTTGGATTATTTTCTCTATTTCTGGAGATTTTAGGAATACTTAATTTGTATAAGTGATTATCGGTTAGTCAATTTGAATAGAACACCTTTGAGGGATTTCATGAATTAATTTGTCAGTACCTTCCAGGTGTAGAAAAATATGTATACCTAACATACATAAACATATTGACAGATACAAATAGAGACTTTACAGCTTTAATTCTAAAATTTTATCCTGGAGTGAGATCAATATAGTAATATAATACTCACTAGTTTATTTAATTTTGGGGGGAAAGCCATAGGAGTTGTAAATTATCCTTCCTAAAGCCATGCCACAAGAAGAGAAAGTTCAAAGTGAGCGCTGAAGTGGTGGTGCACATAGTCATTAAGGATTTGAGGGGTGAAGAGGGAACTCAGTCCATTGAGAAGTCTCCATATTTTTACCTAATAGAACCTTGCACTTTGTTAGAAGCCTGGGACCCCAACCCAGCCTCTGGTCCGTGGACAGAGAAACCTGAGACCCTAACTCAGCCTATGTTTGCTTGGGGCTCTAACCTAGACTGTAGAGCAGTGGTGGTGAACCTATGGCATGGGTGTTATTTGTTTTTCTTTTAGGACAAAAAATATTAATGTATGAGTTGTTTTTTCTAAACTAAAACCAGGTTTAATTGCAATGTTGGCACTTTGCGATAAGTGTGTTTTGGGTTGCAGTTTGGGCACTTGTCTCTAAAAGCTTTACCGTCACTGCTCTAAAGTATACTCAGAACCTTAGAAATCAAAATGTCTCCTCCACATACTTCCATGGACCATCATCCAAAGCCCTGGCTCAGGAGTTGGACTTACCAGTGGCTCCCAGACCAGTTAGTTAGGATAGAAGACAAAAAGCTTCAGAAATATGCATGTGGGACCCCAGATGAAAGCACTGGGAGTCCAGTGATGAATCTGATTTATATAAGTCATGGCACCCTATGTGTTAAACAACAATTATTCTGATACTTGTTAAATCAGTAAGGAAGACTTTACTTGGGTCTATTGCAGCTGTCAAGAGGACTGCAATGGGAGAGACTGAGCTCACTTCCCAGTACAGCAAACACAGCTGCGAGCTTCAGACAGCAGGCAGAGTGAGGGAGTCACTGGAGGGGAAATCACTTCCAGGAGGCACCGATGGTAAAGGGGTTTTGTTAAATTGACTCGACATCATTCTCACGGATTCTCTAGGGAACTGGGTGCCAAGGATGGTGGATTCTCACTAAGCTAACTTAGCAACTTCCTGCAACAACTGGATCAGGCAGGACCAAGCAGATGAGACCTACTAGAAAAGAAGACCCAGAAGGTTGGGTCAAAAAGAGTCCTTGCCAGTCATTCCTGGACCTATCTTCCTGCAGATCTTCTCAGTACATCTGGAATTAGACCTAACCCAGGGACTGCAGTGCGCCAAGCAAGCTTCTGTTTTTGTTTTTGCTTTTTTGAGACAGATTCTCCCTAAGTTGCTCAGACTGGATTTGAAACCTTAGACTTGAAGTCCTTCAGCCATGATCTCCGGAGTAACTGGCATTACAGGTGTGCAACATTGTGCCTGGCCAAGCTTCTATTCTTTTTTTTTTTGTACCGGGGATTGAACTCAGGACCTTGCGCTTGTGAGGCAGGTGCCGGAACCACTGAGCTAAATCCCCAACCCCAAGCTTCTATTCTTGAAATCACTCATTTAACTAACATATTTAAACATTCACTATGTGCCGGGACTTAGACTATATCCAGAAATGAAATTTGTATAGATACCTATTTCCATAAACTTCACATTTTAGCAAGCAAGACAAAAAACAAACAGTAAGTCTTACAAATACTTAAGTTATATGGCATATTGTATGATTGGACAAAAGGAAAAGTAAGCAAGGAAAAGGCTGTGGGAATCTCAAGACTGGGCATCATGGAGGAGGTGAAATTTGAGCAAACACTGGAAAGCAGTGAGGGACTTGGTCATAAACTATTAGGGGAAGAATGTGGCAGATAAAGCTACTCAGCTAGATCTGCCTGGCATGTCCCAGAAACAAGGAGGAAGCCAGCTTGCAAGGGAAGGGAATGAAGCCAAGGAAGTTGAAGATGCTGGAAGTTACCAGACACCAGGTCACTGTGGAGGTCAGGGGACCCATCACAGGTAGTATGAAATGGCATGATCTGACTATGTTCTGTAAGTATTACTGTGACTGCTTGTGTCAAGGGAGGAAGATAGAAATAGGGAAACCTATCATGAGTTGTTGTAACAATGGTGGCCAGGACAATCGAGTGTTGGAGATACTTACCTGGTGGCCGTATGCTGTTATAGGGTCATTGTTTCCAGTAAAGATCTAGTTCCTTACTATTTGGCAGTGTAGGAATATTGAATACATTTCAAATGAATATTGACAACTTGATTATTACATGTCTTCCTTACTTTCTTGTCACTGAGACACAGTACCCGATATCCACAAATGAAAGCCAGAAGGGTTTATTTTGGCTCACAGTTTGTAAAGATTTCAGTCCATAGTCAGTGGCACGGCCGAGGGGCACAGCAGAGGAGAGTTGCACATGACACGGCAGACAGGAAGCAGAGAGGGATCAAGGTAGGAGGGAAGGAGATAGACCTTCCTAGCCTACACCCCCAGTGATTCACCTCCTCCAACCATGCTTCACCTGCCAACGTCACATTGAGCTATAAACTCATCAGAGGATGGATCCATGACCCAATCACCCCTCAGAAGCCCACCAATGAATGCATTAGGCTTTGGCAGAACACCTATATATAAACCATAACATTACAGATATTGTGTTGTTTTAACAGCAATCATCAATTCCTGGATTCTCCAATACCAGCGAATAGTCCCATAATTCCATTCAGTTTTGACACTACCTGAAGTTAACACAGACCCTAGAGGTTAAGGGCTCAGTCCCACAGGACTGCTACTACTTCAGATGCCAGCTACAAATGTAGACTACCAGGCAGGCTACTTGTACTTCTGCCGATCCAGTTACAAATTAGGGAGTGCCTAAGAGTCTCCCCTGCTAGATTTGGTAATTTGCTGAAATGGCTTAATCCTCAAGAAAACACTTTACTTAGGGTTGCAGCTTATTACAAAGGATACCCTCTGGGTATAGCCAAAAGAAAGAGATGAACAGGGTAAGGTGTGATGAGGGGAGCAGGCATGGAGATTCCATGCCCCACCTTCTTTGAGCCTTTGTTCACCAGCCTGGAAGCTATGTCAGTGTTGCTGTTTCAGAGTTCGCATTCAAGTTTCATTACACGGAAAGGGACTGATTAACGCACTGGCCATTGGCGATTGAATTCAGCCTCTAGCTCCCCTCGTCTCCCTGGAGTTAAGGGGGTGGCACTGAAAGTTCTAACTCTCTAATCATGTGAATTGTTCCTCTGGCTGTCAGCCCCTATCTTGACGTTATCTAGGGGCTACCAAGAGTCTTTTCTTTTCTTTTTGGAAATTTTGGTTTAATTTCATAATCCTATTTTGACTTTTTTCAGTGTGGCTAATGGAACATTTTTTTTAATTAGTACATGTTTGAGTTCCTAATGCTCACATTCATCGTGAGGAATTTGTATGTGTACATGTAACACCGCTTCATTCTTGTTTTGTCTCCTTTTCTTCCCATCTCTCCAACCCTTCTTCCCCTCCCTATTTGCAAAAGCACTATTTCCAGTTTTTCCCTTCAACTCTTTTTTAAAATTTAAATCCTTTTTCCCTTCCTTCCCTCCCCTCCCTCATCTCTTGGTCCCCTTCTCATGTGAAAAAGTTCTTCCTACTTCCTAATGTCTATTCTCTATTTTGTCCCTTATTTATACTTTGGGTTTCTCACACAAGAGAAATAATGTGATATTTAAACTTGCATATCTGATTTATTTCTCTTAAGATTATGGTCTCGAGGTGCATCCATTTACCTAAAAATTAACATCAAATGAGTGAAAAAGGACTCCTTACAAATCACAGAAGACAGTTCTAAACTTAGGAGTGTCCTGTTACTTAAAATTTAGGTGTTCTGTTCCAGGAGTCAGATGGCAGAGTCAGTCTTCAAGATAGCTGGCAAACAGCAGAGTCCAAGTGTATGAAAACAATACAGACACGGAAAAGCAGGTGGGCAGTAGAGGGCCAGGAAAACCAGCCAGCTCTGCCCTCCATGTCTGGTGAGGGACAGGAGTGGATTCAGGCTTACAGCCATGATATAGTGGCAGTATCCCAGAAATAGAGCCAGGGTTCAAAGATGGAGCCAGTGGATTAACAATTATTCCATACCTCCTAGGTTTCAGGACTTTGTAAGTATAAACAAGGTCAATATTTATGTGCATGTCTCCATGGCTCCAAACTTGCACTTGTGCAACAAGACCTTAACCAGCAAGCTTCTTATGTCTGCTTGAAATCTTCCCCAGTTATTTCTGGGCATCCTCAGGGCAGTGACATCTCACAAGGCCTTGGAAACAAGTTTGCTCACGTTCTTTCCATTGGAGCCTCTTGACCTGGGGGCCTTGTCATGCCTCTGCAGCTGGTGCCCTAGGTACAAGTCATTTCCATGGATCTAAAGGCCCATTGGGCCCTAAGTGACTCCCATCTGTGGGTGGGAGGTAAGGGGAGGTGACTGGCTTCTTCTCTGAGGGAGGCAGCACCCCATGGACTCCGTCCTACCTAGGATTTCATGAACTCTGTGGCTTCATCTTTTCTCACAGGCTCATGTCCCATGTGTGGCCAGGAGAGAAGAGTGTGGATATGGCCAGGAGAGAAGAGTGTAGGACCTGTCTTGTCCCCACATCTTTTCCCTCCTTGTCTCCTTAGAAACCTCTGCATCCAAATAAGGAAAAGCAAAACAAATATCCTTCTTCTACCTCCTGTAAGAAAAAACAGATTGTGTCATAGAAAGACTATCAACTTTGGAGCCAGATATATGTGGTTCAAATCTCAGCTTTGTCACTTGTTGGCCCTGGGGCTTACTTATAGTAGTGTTGTATTAGAGGTCACTTCCCACCTAGCCAAATGAGCAGTTGGTTACCAACTGGTTTGTCTACTCCTTCTTTTTTAGCTCCAGAGATTTTCCTTCTTGTCCATGCCATCCACTCTATGTGACCCAGTATGCTATGACCTGTTTAGGGAGGGGATTCTCGAATGTCTTTGGCCATCACATAAGAAATACAAAATCTTGCTAGTTCCAGGGGGAGAAAGGAGAGAGAGGGAGAGAGAGAGAGAGAGAGAGAGAGAGAGAGAGAGAGAGAGAGAGCACCTGAATGTGTGATTCCAAGTCCTTGAGTGAGGCAGTGAGGAAGCACTCACTGATTAATACTTGGCAGTATTTTTCTGCCAATCAGACCTGTAGTGCCTTGGCATAATTTTGAGCTTGATTCCATTTCTCACTCATGGATACAATATGTAGATGATTGACCATACTGTGTTGAAAGAATTATCAGTCAGGGTCCCCATCATCAAATCAGAATAAATCAAAAGGTTATATAGAAAGGGTGGAAAGGAACCAGGAGAAAGCATTCTGGAGCCATGGCATTGTTATCCACTGAGAACCCTGAGGACAAGGCATAGGAACACGAGCAGGTTGAGCATCCCTAATCCAAAAATCCAACATTGGAAATGCTTCAAAATCTGAAAGTTTTAGATCTCTGACATGATATCCTAAATGAAAAATTCCACACCTGCCCTCATGTGATGGAGTCAGAATGCAGCTACACTAAAAATGCTGCATAAAATCAACTGCAGACTATGTGGATAAAGTGAATCTGAAGCATAAATTAATTTCATGTTTAGACCCAAAGATCTCTCATTATGTATATATGCAAATATTCTCAAATCTGAAAAATGCAAAATCTGAAACACTCTGGCCCCCAGGATTTCAGATAAAAGATACTTGTACTTGTACTGTAAAGCTCAACTCTAAAGATCAAAGTATAATAAGGTAGAGCAGGACCTGTCCAGAAAGGTGGTGATCTTGTGCTGAAGGACACAGTCAGCCACGGTGAGGATGCTGTAGGTGTTGGAAATTTCCTAACTCCCCTTCCTCTTCACACCTCCTGCTGGAGCTCCTCATGGGCCAGTTCCAACTGCAGCCAAAGTTCACAGGGTCGTTGTTGTCCACACAGCTCAGCCCTGGGACAGGGCACAAGTTGGAGAGTGGACTGGTAGGAAAAGAGGAGAAATTTGGAACATGTGGAGAGCTATTCAGGCCTTTACTCTCTTTTAATTAGAATTGACAGAAATCCTATGCTTGATCTTGGTGCCTCTTGACTTCTTTTAACAAATTTTATTATAAAAAGTTTTAGGCATGTCCTCAAGTGGAGTCACATGTTGCAAGATTCAACTACTATTGAAGTTCTACTGAATTGGTTTATATCCTTCTTTTTCTTTGTCTCAGGATTTTAAAGCAAATCCTAGACATCCTGTGTTACCTTGGTTCTGGTAGCAAGGCCCTGTGGTGGCATCCGCTCTTTAGGACACAGTGATGTGGTAGTACTTCTTAAACAGCATGGTGGTCACCCAGAGGAGCCCTGAGGCCCCCACAGCAGGCAGGTGTGCCAAGGAAGGACTCCTGGGCACAGTACTGCAGCAAGTTCAGGGTTAACATCTGCGGAGGGGCAGCAACAGCCATATGCATGGGTGTTGGAATCATTTTCTTTATGACCTAGGATGGTCATCTTTGCTTGAAAAATCAACTGATAGCTTTTTTATGAGAATAATGTGAAATGAATGTATTACCCAGTGAAAAACATTAGAATTTTTAATGAACTTACTGACTCCTGGGAAAAGGGAAATCCTATTTAGAAACAGCAACCTAGGACCGCGCCTGCCTCATAAGAACAAGGTCCTGAGTTCAATCCCTGGTACCGGAAAAAACAAAACAAAACAAAAAAGAAATGGCAACCTAAAGCCAAACTGACTCAAGGTTTTTAAAAATTAAGTAGTAAAAAATGATTTATATGTGAACTTATAAATTATTCTCACCTCTAATGTGTTATGATGTAAAGCAGTAGTCATAAGGAAAATACTACAGAAACAAACCATTAATTCTTTTGCAGAGCTAAGCACAGTTGGAAGCCTACACACCTTGCCACTCCCAAACCAAATAAATAGGTTCTGTAGAAAGAATAATTTCTAAACCTTTGTAGAGAGAATAGAAAATTTTTTGAAAAATCACAGAAAAATATTAGGCTGTATAAAAGGAGTTGCATACTATTGTGACCTCTGACACACTTCGGAACAAACAATTTGATGTTTTGATATAAAATTAAAATAATTCCTTCTCCTTTACCACTATTATCACCTCCTCAAAGGAAGGAAAGAAGGGAAGAGGAAAGGAAGAGAAGGGAAGGGACAGGAAGAGAGATAGCTAAATACAGAGTCCAAAAAGAAGATTTCAAACACAAATTTATTATTTTATCTGCTGAGAATAGAAGCAAATGTGTCGAGTAATGTACTACATTCCCCTTGTAGATATATACCAACTTTTTTTTAATCAGAGAAGACTTAGCTTACTCCTTCAGTTGAGTTCTAGAATCAGGTCTTTCTGAACTCAGGGAGGACAGAGTTTAGCAAAGAGAACATGTGCTTTGTAAAGATCATGGTAAGTGTGGAGGTAACTGTCTTTGCTTTCTGCCTGCTGACCAGGGTCACTGGAAAAGGCAGTCACTCCAAGATTCATCTTTCTATTCACATTTTGCTAATTAGTGATACTTTCCTATCACATTTTATGCAAGGAGATTGTTACAATAAAGACACAGTTACAGTAAAGAGAGTGTTAATAACTTGCATTTTGTATTTTGGAACAGGGAATTGTTACTAAGCATTTTTAAAATAAATACCACTAAAGTTTCCCGACTTGATCATTTAGTGAGGACTGCACAGGGGTTAGGTTACAGCTTCAGCCCACTGAATTGACTCAGAATGGGGATTCTGCATGGATTAAGCTGTCTTAACCTTCTGTGTCCAGTCATTTCACTGTTTAAATCATGCCTTGTTGGTGGTGGTTTATTTTTTACTTCAGGTTCCTGAAAATGGAGTGATTGACATTTTCCAGTATATAATGCTTTCTATGAGTTGTTTTATATTGCAAAAGGTTTAGCTTTGATAGACTTATTTCTCACAAAATCTACTTAAGTGGATTTAAATTGATTTTGTTATTGCTGTGTTGGAGATCAAGCCTTGCACATGCTAGTAAATAGTTCAACACTAAGATACATCCTTGGCTTTTGATAGATTTTTTTTTTTTGTACTGGGGATCAAACTCAGGACCTTACACTTGCAAGGCAGGCAGGGGAACCACTGAGCTAAATCCCCGGCCCCAAGATTTTTAAAAATAATAAAGAAAAGCATTTGATGTATCCCATTTCTAAAATCTAGACTTGGAATAGTGTTCCAATAAATAGTTCAAAGGATTATCATTATTTTATTTCTGTGCAGAGCCAATCCCACAATAATTTGGAAAGATAAGTCATGGAAACCATGTCCTCAAAATTATAGATCTACGAACTTGTGAAGAACTCTTTTTCTTGCCTTGTATTAAAAGAGGAGCATGCCTCTGTCTCCTTCATATAGAAGAGATTATAAATAGCTACATGCCGTTGCTGTCTTGTAGAACAAGTATAGTAGCTGGCAGGCAATCAGTACTAGAGCGGACACAATGAAAATGCCAGTTGGAAATAAGTCAAGGGAGTTTTTTAAGGAAAATTGGGACTAGATCTATAAGAAACAAATTGACTGGATTTTGCATAATTACTATAATTGAATAAACACTTTATCTGTTAAATTCCTACATCTTGCTCACAAGCCAAAACATTTCAAACTTTCTCTTGACAAGATTTCCCTGGATGGTTGTACAGTGGGAAGAGGAGATGATGTCTTTTCACTCACTGATTCTCATAATGAATGTTTTTGAAGTGCCCAGGATAACATTTTAAAATAAATATTCAAATGTATATTTTATTCAGAACTCATTCAAAACTAAATTAAGCAAATCATGATTGTTCACTGTTGTCGTAACTATTATAAATAAAATGGCTATGTAATGTACAGGTAAATAATTAAAAGCCATTTAGAGCAAGAGAATAAAGCTCAAAATCATATTTAAAAATCCATAGGACTCCTTAGAGATTAGCTAGTCCTTGTGGCCACACCAAACACTTTGTAAATGGCTGATATTAAACGACTCACCTAGGAAGCTTACCATTCACTTGTGTAGGTAAATCTGGGTCAAAGGCTGTTGCTGCATTTGAGGACCTAAGATGAATTCCTTACCCTCCCTGGGCCCTGAATCCTCACTATAGTTGTGGATGACAGTATCTCCTTTGCAGGATCATCTGGGAATTAAATATGATGGTGTTGATGTAAGGATTTTTTCTGAATTTAGGAATGAATGAGCATTGTTCTATGATGGGGTGTTTTTCCTTACAGGTGTCTCTGGAGCCACAGAAACTTATATGTGAAAGTCATTTCCCTATTTGAGTAGTATAATATATCCCCTGGACTCATGTCTTAGTTCATCTTTTGTTGCAGTAACAAAATATCTGAGACTAGACGACTTACAAATTACAGAGGTTTATTCAGCTAACTGTTCTGGAGGCTGGGACGCCCAAGGTTGAGGAAGCCCGCCTGGTGTTGGCCTTTTTGCTGTGAGAACGCCCTGCAAAGTTCCAAACTAGCACAGGGTATCACAAAGTGGAGTGGGGGTGGGTAGAATCAACCCGGCTTTTATAAGAGACACACTGGTGAGCTACCTTGTCAGTCCATTAACACATTTATCCATGAATGGGTTGAGTCATGAAGGCAGAACCCTCTCCACCTAGGTCCCACCTGGTCCCACTTCTTAATCCATCAATTGGCCCTAAATTTTAACATGGGTTTTGGTATAGGTGTTCAAACCATAGCAGCTCATCTTTTCTCCAGGATAAGCTTCTTTAGCTATGTGCCACGCCAAGCCCATAAGGGGATGTGTACAATGATTAAAAACTCAGTTTGTGTTCACTTAGGGCAGGGTTAGATCTTACCCTGTGTGTAGTTGGGAAGTTATAAACTTTCTGAATTTCTGTTCTATCATCTGTAAAATAGTAATAAAAATGCCCTATAGGATTTTAGTGAAAGTTAAACAAGACAGTGTTAGTAAAACATTTAAAATGAAGACACGTTTGGTGCCTACTAAGTTCTCCACTAGTGGGCTGTGCTGTTATATTATTGTTGTGATTATTGGACATGGATTTGGGTTTCCCACCATCTCAAACGCTGCCTGAAATAAACAGAGATCTCTGTGACATGATTTCAGAGCCAGTTGGGTGACTAACTTTTCCAAAATATGAACACAGTGTACCATGCACTGTAGAAATTAAAATCCCCCACTAAACACAAATACACATGAGAAAGGTATTGGGTGTTACCTTCATGTGTGAAGAGCAATCAGAGATGAAAGAAAACCACCATGGCCACTGAGAATAAGTACTATTTTTTTTGTTGTTGTTGTTGTCGTCTGTGATTTTTTTACTTTTATTAGTCCATGTTATAGTACATAATGATTACGTTCACCATGGGGAGTTGGTACATGTACATAACACATTTCAATTCCCTTCTTTCCCCCGCTTCCTCCACCTCTATTTTATTTTTTCCAGCATCAGATTCATTTATTTAACTTATAAGACCTTATAAAGTTAATTATCATATATAGAGACTGAAAATCAGACTAATAGGCCCAAAGAACATACAAAACGTGTAAGACAATTGTACTAAGTCAAGGTACACTTTCAGATACATTTCCCACACCGGATTACTGGATTACAATACCTTTTGTTCTCTTTTTTCCTATCATCTGTCTTTTTATTTCATATATATATATAATTTTTTATATAAAAGAAGCCGTGTGATATTTAAGCTTGAGTGTCTGAGTTACTTCACTTGACATTATGGTCTCAAGGTGCATCTGTTTTCCTACAAATGACTCAAGTTTATACTTCTTTATGGCAGAGTAGTATTCCACTGTGCATAAATACCACCTTTAAAAAAAATTCATCCATCTAGTGATGGACATATAGGCTGTTTTCAAGATTTAGCTATTTACTGAGAATAAATGCTATTGACCATTATTCAGTCTGCATTGTCCTTTCTAAAGGGCCCAAGAAATGGAAAGAAAAATTGGTTCTGTTTGCACATACATACACACATGCACACACACACATGCACACACACACATGCACACACACACACACACACACACACAGAAATGTGCAAAAAGAAATCCCAGGGCCACTTTGGTGGGAAAGTTTGCTTCTGAGCAGGTGGGGCGTTAGGGAACTGAGGGGTGTGGTTGTAAATGGGAAGTCATCTAGAATGAACAGTGACCTGCAATAGGAAGATCAAACTGGTAACCTGTATAAGGCCTGGTCCCCAGGGTGATGCTGTGGGAAGTTGGTGGTGGCTTCTCAGATGTGCACCCCTGTGGGAAGTCTTTAAGTCATTGGGAATGTGCTCTTGAAAAGAACCCTGAAGCCCCAGCTTCTTTCTCTCATTTGCTTCCGGATCATGAGGTGAGCAGTTTTGCCCAGCCATGTGTTCTTGCCACTATGAACTGCCTCTTACAGTCCCAAAGCAATGAGGCCAACCAGCCATGGACAGGAACCTCTAATACTGTGAGGAAACATAAACCTCTCCTCTTTACAAATGGGTTATCCCAGCTATTGTGTCACAGTGGTGGAAAGCTGACTCACTTGGAGGTTCAGGATGCTCAAGGCACCCTTTGCTCTGACATTTTTTTTTCTGACACTGGCTTTGATTGTTGCAAGACAAAAGAGGAGGGAAGGAGGCTGGAACCGGGAGGGAGATGCAGTCTGCCTCCCCGTCCTGCTCCATTGCTGTCCCTAGGAAGTGCTGCAGTCTTCAAGCACTGGAACCGTGGTCCTTTGTCACAATAGCAGTGGCTGTGCTTCGTGCTATTATCATATAAATCAAGGAGCACCAAGGCCGGGGGATTTAGCTCAGTGGTGCCCTGCCTGGCCTGCAAGCACAAGGACCCAAGTTTGATCCCCGGTACCAAAAAAAAAGATATCATAAATGAGCACCTCCCAGGGCAACGATAGTCTCATTCCACCTCACAATAGTCCTGGCAGAAAGGCATTATAAGTCCAGTTGTACACATGAGAAAGTGAGCTTGGATGAGTGGCTTATTCACGGCTCCCTGGTGCCAGGTGTGAGATGGGAGTCACATCCTTATTCACTACCAGTGAGGCAGGCAGAGGAGGGTGAGGTGGAGAAAATAAAGAACAGTGACTGTGGCAGTCTGCATGGAGTTTAAACTTGATTGACACTGGGGTCTTCCCGGGGATTGGTGGAGGCACATCTGGGTGTATCTGGTGGGTCATGGATGTGTAGCTTTGAGGTCTGTGTCTGAGCCGTTTCTCCTCTGTCATTTTCCCCCTGCTTCCTGGCTTCCTGGCTGCCAGGAACTAAGTATCTTGGCTTAGCCACATCCTTCTGTTATGACATCTCTGCCTTGATACCAGCTGATGATGAACAGAAACTGAGCAAAATAAACCTCTCTTCCTTTAAGTTGTGGTGTCAAGTATTCTATCCCAGCAGCTAGAAAGTAATTAATACAGTGACTCCGGACAAAGCAGGACAATGGCCTGACCGGAAGACTAGCAATAGCAAAAGAAACAAGAAAAAAGAAGTACATTATGGCAGCCTTGGCTCATTCTGTGTGTGTGTGTGTGTTGTGTGTGTGTGGGTGTGGGTGTGTGTGGGTGTGAGTTCCATTTCATCAGGTTTATGATGGACTATTTTAGGAATTTATGTCATAAGTTTCCTACTATTGTATTTTGGGCTGATATTCTGTTACGATACACTAATTATTAGCACACATTATGTTTATTTTAATGTATTTCTGCTATAGGCAGCTTACTCTATTTCTATATTTTATATAAAATGTTACAAAAGACAACATTTAATCAAAAGTCTTTCTCAGTGTAAGAGTAACTCAGAAACCACATGTGGCTTAATATTTTCCAAAATGGCTAATACACCTCAAGATGTGTCACCTCTCAGTATCCTAGGGCCTGAGTCACATTCTTCCTTCCTACTTTGAAGTCCCCTTGGGTCACTCAGTTGTTATGTAAGTATGACTACCTTTAAGGCTTTTACTGGTTACTTTTGTTTTGGCAAAACAAAGGTTATCCTTGGAATAACCAAGGATTTGTGGCAACCAAACAGCCAGTTCTCATGTAAACTGACAGTGGAGTTAAAAGCCTCATGTAAAGCCTGTGCTATTCTATTTTATTATAATTTTTCCAGCACTCTAGGGAATTCATATTACCCACTTTGAAAACAGAAAGGCAGGAATGCTTTTAGAAACAGTATCATTTCTCAAAGCAGGTTCGATGAAACTGAAAGTACACATTAACCAAGTGTATCTCCTTGGGCAGGAGTGAGAGATGAGCACGAAGACTTGGGCTTTTCTGATAGGAAGTTTTTTAAAAATCTTGTTTATAGTATATTAGGGAGCAACAATGCTTGTTCTAACCATTCTAGCAATGAATTGAGTTAAATAACATATCGATGTGCTCGCCGCAAGATCCCATGAAGCCATATTCAATGCATTTTTTCCTGGAGGGGTTCTATACATGGTACCATGAGAAAAGCCTTGGCATTCACATCAGTTTCTTTTTGAAATTTCAAATGTAATTTACATACCACAAAATGTGTCATTTTAAAGAGTACAAGCAGTGGTTTTCAGGGTCTCCACAGGCTCGTGCAGCTTTCACCACTAATTCCAGAAGAGTTTCATCATTACCAAAAGAAACTCCATACCAATTAGCACTCATCCCCCATTCCCACTTGCCACAGTCCCAGGGCAGTCATCAGTCTGCTTTCTGTTTCTACCCATCTGCCAGTTTCCAGTATTTTATACGGATGGAACCATACAGTGTGTGGTCCTAGCGACTGAACTTTTTTCAGTTGGCATAATGTCTGCAAGGGTATTCTTGTAGCACGACTGAACTCCATATAGTTCTACAATGAGTTTGTAGTTTTTACATCATGGATACCCAGGTTATTAAGCCTGAGAGTGCTGGATGCAGGGAGGAGTGAACATTCATTCCTCTAGTTATCCAGCAGTATTTATTGAGGGCCTATGGTGCTATGGACTGATTGTTCCTATGTTGAAGCCTTAGCTTCCAATATGATGGTGTTAGGAGGTGAGGTGTTGGGGCATAATTAGGATTAGATGAGGTCAAGAGGGTGGGGCTCCTAAAATGGGATTAGTGTCCTTATAAGAAAGGACATCTTGCTGTTCTTTCTGGCCATATTTTCACAATAAAGAGGTCCTATAACTGTACCTTGATCTTGAACCTTCAGCCTCCAGAATTGTAAGAAATAACTGTAGCGGAAGCCATGCTATGTATGGTATGTTGTTACAGTAGCATGAGCAGACCGAGACACTGACATGTCAGGCCCCATACAAGGTTAGTTGTAGATAAATATTGTGCAAGTAAAATATGTATCTGGTGATAAGTGTTGATGGAGAGTACCAGGTAATTTAAGGGGATAAAAAGAAATGGGATAGATTTGGGGATGTTGCCATTTTTATAGGATGATCGTGAAGGGCTCCTAGGAAAGAAGGCACCTAAGCACAGTCATAAAGTGGGTAAGAGAGTAAGAAATGCTACCTGGGCGATCAGTCAAAGGAGGAGAAGAGCAAGTGTAAAGACCCGAGGCAGGGAGCATGCTTCGGTGTTCAGGTGCTGAAGGGTGACAAGTGTAGTTGTATGAGATAGGGCAAGATGAGACAGGGGATGCAGGGGGGTACTGAATCTAGAGGAGATGAGGCCTAGGGCAAAGAAGGGTGTTAGCCACTAAGAGCTTGTAGCTAACTAAGCGTATTGACTAATTCTGAGTGACATGGGAAAGCCATTAGTACGTCATTATCAGATCACCATTGACATGGATTTTGCCCTAGTTCTCTCCAGCCATACCTTCCACAAGATCCTGACTGCCACCTGCAGTCCTTTTTTGGGCAGACATTGGATTGCTAACTCCCTTCACATGTAATCACATACTGACCTCAAAGCTGTTTGTGCAAACAGGGTTTTTGTCTGCATATCCATTCCCAGAAAGTACTAGGGAGAAGATTAAGGAGATGCCACTACCAGGTGCTGCATCAGGTGCTGGGAAGAGCAGCCAGTGAGTGGGAGGAATGTGGGAGAGAAAAGGTAGAGCAGGATGTTGCAGGAAAGCATCAGGAGAGACTGACTTAGAAGAATGCACTCTCTGTTCTTCCTGGTCAGGTGGACTTGACAGGAAGTGCTGCAAAGGAGAGGTTTGTCAGGAGTGACGCTAGAAATGCAGGGGTAAGGAAAAGAAGAAGACTCTGTGAGCTGCTGTAGAGATGCATGGCTTAGCACTAGCTGAGGTAGGCGCCATGTGACATCCTACTCTGCCCTGCTCTCATGCACTGAGGGGCCTCCTTCTCCCTTGATCGCTGTGTGTTCTGCCATGATTACATAAGGCATTTCAGGCTATGACAGGAGAACAGTGGGAATATGGGGGTCTCTCTGGGCACAGGTGGCTGGAAGTCCTATGGTAATACTTCATTACTGATCAGTGTCATAAAGTCTTATAGTACTGTGAAAGAGTGATAGCAATTGCTTTCTGTAAAGGCAAACTCACACACACACACACACACACTGTACACATGCAACTTCATACACATTCAGCTGTCTTACAGGAACATAAACACGAATGAAGTGGTTCCCCATAAAAAGTAGTGAACAACTTTAAAAAGTCAATATTATATAAAACTATTCATGAGTTTGAAGAATGCCTTAATTGAGAAGATAGTTTAATTTTAGAAGAGATATTTCATGTAGAAGTGGGTAAAAAATTTGATATTCTGCATAGAAATTTCTAGTGGGAAGGTTTCTGATATGTGTCATCTTAATTTTAAATATTTTAAGCAGAGGTTATGGTAATAAGGTGAAGTAAGTTAAGGAGAAGAAACTAGAACTGCTAATTTTTCATTTTATGGAGAAAAATCATATCCTTGAAGTTAACATTTGGGCAAGGGTCATGTTACTTGATTATTAGCATCATTCTAATGCTCCCTAATATGTTTTCTCAGTTCCTGTATTTGGGTTCTCTTTTTAGGTGACATCCCTCTTATATTACCCTAACTCATCAATTTCTATCACTATGTTTTCTCACAGGATTTAAATCCACTTTGCATTTTATGTACATCTGCATTTATTTTGTGTCTGCATCTGCATTAAGAAAATGGAAGCCTCATAGAAGCTGGGAGCTGTTTTTTTTTTTCTTCTTGAGAGAAGTTCTCCCTATGTAGTTCAGGCTGCCCTTGACCTCACTACGGCCTCAAATTTGTGGCAATCTTCCTGCCTCAGCCTGCTGAGTGCTGGGATTATGGGAGCCAGTTTTAACTGCTACAACTCTAGCATATGGTCGGTGTTTAAACTTTGAACTAATGAATATATATCATACATATTTTTGTTGATTTATGTGTTATTTGTGTTCTTTCCTCTCTTGGCCTCCACAAGAACACAATTTGAATTGGTTAACATATATTTAAGATTTTAAAGTGCTGATAAAAGAGCTGATAGACTATCCTATGAAAGCTACAAAACATTGATGGAAGAACTCTAAAAAGACATGCATAAATGGTCAGAGATGGAAAGACTTGCTATTATTAAAATGTCACTACTACCCAAAGTGATCTACAGATTCAATGTAACTCCTATCAAAATACAGTGATGCTTTTTGTAAAAATAGAAAAACCCATCCTGAAATTCATATGGAATCTCTAGGGACCCCAAGGAGCCAAACAAAGATTGAAAAAGAACAAAGCTAGAGGACTCATGTTCCAGATTTCAAAACTTACTTCAAAGCTTCAGTAATCAAAACAGATGGTACTCGCAAATGACATACCAGTGAAATTATTCCAAACAAAGAGTGCAGAAGCAAACCTACAAATACTTGGTGTCTTAGTTATTTTTCTCATTGCTGAGACAAAATACCTGACACCCAAATTTAAAGGAGGCAAGGTTTATTTAGCTCACAGTTTGTAGAGGTTTCAGTCCATAGCTGGCTGGCTCCAAGACAGCAGAGGAGCATCACAGAGGAGAAATATTTCATGGCGGCCAGAGGGCAGAAGGCAGCCAGTGACAAGTGATAAGCAATCACCACAGAACTTTCTCTCCCTTCTATGGTATCCAGGCTAGGGTGGGTAGCACTCATACCCTTAATCCTAGCATCGCATTGTGAATCAATCCCAGCCTCACATCCTTGATCCTAGCTAGCAGCACACATGCTATATCCAGCCACCTCTGAAAAGCCCCACTTATGATCTCAGGAGGCTTTGGGGGACATCTAGATAGAAGCTATCACACCTGGTCAGAGTCTTTGACAAGAGTGCTATAGGGAAAGGGCAGACTTTTGACAAATGCTGAAGATGCATGCTCCACATGCAAAAGAATGAAGTTGAACTCTTTTTTTTTTTAATTCTTTTATTGGTACATTTTAGGTATACAATACATTCACATTTATCATTGGGTGCTTGTACCTGTACATGATGTATCTTGGTTCTTATTTTTTCCCCATTTCTTGTGCTCTCTTCCCTCCCTCCTCCCTTCCCTATTTACATAGACATCATTTCCAGTTTTTTTCTTTTCTCATAATTTTTCCTTTCCCTTCTTTCCTTTCCCCTTCCCTTCCCACCACCCCTACACCTTTGGACCTTTTCCTATTTCAAATTATAAAAGATTCATTTTAATCATTTTAATCCTTATTTACACTTTCAGTTTCTCACACTAGAGAAACCATTCGGTATTTACACATGTGTGTCCTATTTATTTCATTTAAGTGTATGGCCTCAATATGCATCCATTTAGCTATAAATGACTCTAGTTTCTCATTCTTTATGGCTGAGTAGTACTCAATTTTATAAAAAACCCCACGTCTTCTTCATCCAGTTTCCAGTTGATGGGCACTTGGGCTGTTTCCAAGTTTTAGCTATTACAAACTGTGCCACACTAAACATGGGTGCACATATATCGCTGTGGTATGATTCTTTTGAAGTTGAACTCTTATCTAACACTATATAAAAATTAACTCAAAATAGATTAAAGACCTAAATGTAACACCTAAAACTTGAAACTCTGGAAGAAAACCTGGAGTGAAAAGCTTCATAACACTGGATTTGGCAGTGATTACCTAGATATGCCATCATAAGTAGAGAAAACAAAAGGAAAAAAGGGACAAATTGGATTTCAGAAAAATTAAAACCTTTTGTGCATGAAAACACACATTACCAACAGAATAAGAAATTAGACCACAAATGTGAGAAAATATCTGTAAATTATAAATCTCATAAGTGATTAACATTAAAAGTATAAAGAAAATTTCCACAAATCAATGACAACAAAAATAAAGAACCTTAGCGCATGAAAAGATACCCAGCATCACTCATTACTAGGTGAGCCAGGTGTGGTGGCACACACCTATAATCCCAGTGCTTGGAAGGCTGAAGCAGGAGGATTGTTGTGAGTTCAGGGCCGGCCTGGACTACATAGTGAGTTTATGGCAGTCTGAACTACATTGTGATACCCTATCTCAAAAAATGAAAAAGAAAATAAATAAAAGAATAAACATATTATTAGGGGACTGCAAATGAAAACCCAATGAGATATTGCTTCACACCCACTAGGATGGCTACTATCAATAAACCAGAAAATAATAAATGGTGGCAAGGATATGGAGAAATCAGAGCCTTGCATACTCTTAGTGGTAAAATGGTACAGGCACTGTGGAAGACAGCATAGTTCTTCAAAAAATTATAAATAAAATTATCATATTATATAGCAGTTGCACTTCTGAGTATATTACCTAAAGAATCAATATCAGGGACTCTAACATCTGAAAGTGACTGCCCGGCCAGTTCAGGCAGCCCTCTGCGTGACATAAAAGAGCCTTCAGGACCACATTTCTACAGACTTCTCCAGGGCTGTTGTTTCTGAAGCCCTCACATGAGTTTTACCCTCTTTCCCCATCACATGGAACTACTGAGAGTTTCTTAGCTTATTGGTATTTTTGACTCCATGATTTTCCTTTCCTTAAAGATTGTCCCCTTTGTCTTTGGGCTGGTGGTTTTACTCATTCCTTAGGATTTAACTGAATTGCATGTGTACTATATCCTCACTTTTTTTATGTTCCAACTAACAGTTTTGTGCTGATTCATTAAACAAAGGAATAGTACAGTAATTAGTTCCACTTTTGTCTTTATGGAACAGTATTAAATATTCTCCAAGAAGGGATGAATTGATTGATTCCTTCTGTTAGAAGACATGCTATGAGACACATTCTATTCATATCACAATGCCTTTGTCTCAGTTACTTTTCTCATTGCTGAGATGAAATACTCAACACCCAAAGTTAAAAGGAGGAAAAGTTTATTTAGCTCACAGTTTGTAGAGGTTTCAGTTTATAGTTGGCTGGCTCCAAGGTAGGGTGCCATGCCACAGGGGCATCATGAGGAGAAATAGTTCTTGACAAACAGAAGGCAGCAAAGCAGCAAGAACAACTAGCAAGTGACAAGCAACGAGCAATGACCCTTTTCCTGTCCCTTATAGCCTGTCCAGGCTACCCACCCTTAGGGCGGGAGCACTCACAACCAGGGTGGGGCAGCTTTAATTCTAGCATCGCACTGTGAATTGATCATTCTGAGCCTCATGCTACAGTTTCAAACTGTAGTGCACAGGATATATTTGGCTGAGAATGAACTAGAGCAAGCCCAGCCCAATCATTTAATTATTTTTATATTGAACCAGACTGGTTTTGATTATTACCCTAGATAGGCTTTTCAGTTACTTAAGTAAGTCCATTTTAGGGATTGGGAAAAGTTCATCATCCAGGAATGATGAGGACTCTGGTTCCCACCAGATGCTTTATTCAGAGATAAGGAAAGAAAGAAGCAGTTAAAACGGGGAACCACGAGAAGGATCAGCATAGCTCTTTGCTGCTAACTTGTGGAGTTCATTGTGTGCAAGAAAACAGTTTTTATCTATCTTTTTCTGTAACTGACATGGGCTACAGGGAGGTCTTGTGGCGCCCACTGTGCTGTGAGCAGGGACTTACTCTCAAGAAAAGGCTTAAGGTTTTGGTGTTTTACAATCTGCTCTTGCAGGATGAGTTAAGATTCAGCTAAACATTCTTTAGAATATATTGGTTTCACAAATTTCCATCTCATTATAAGTAGTGGCAAAAGTTCATGAACTAAGATGTTTATTGAAGTGTATGCAATTTTGAAAAATTAAAATGCCCCTGTAAACATCAATATGGTTAGGTAGGCCAGGATATTTCTTCTTGGTGGTAAACAGAAATTAGAAATAAGCTGTATACAGTGATCAAAATGTGTAACGATTGTATGTATCCCTAAAAATCGCAATCATATTAAAGCCCTTAAATTAATAGTAATGTACACAATGTTGCTTGCATCATGAAAACTATGCATAATGTGTGGGCTTCTTTCTTTCTACTTTCCTGTTTTCCAGAAGTTCTTCCTTCTCCTCCCTTTTCTTTCCCAGCCCTGCTTCTTTCCTCTTTCCCTCTTTTTCTTCTTTCCTCTCTTCTTTCTCCTTTGTTTCCCTTATCCTTACATTTTATTGAGCATCCCTTCTATATTTAGACCATTTTCCAAGTATGCAAAACCACTGATAAGCAAAATAGGTACCAACTCCAAATCTGACGTAGCAGTGTGAGGACTGAATCGGAGAGGAAGACATTGGAGGTGGCTGATGGAGCGGGAAATGGTTACACTTTTTCTGAGTGTGATCTCAGCTTCCTCCATTTCCTTCAGGCTTCATCTCAGAAAGGAATTCTATAACTGCCAGTCTTCCTTGCTGTGTTATCTTGCTCTAAATCACTCCCTTTGGCCTTAAATGGTATTTATCCATATCTGATATCATAAAAGAATTTATATATCATTTGTCTGCTTGTTTGTTATTTTTCTTCCTTTTTTAGAATATAAGTATGAGATTAGGGGTTTTGGTTATCTTTTGTACTTTTATAAAAAGATGTTTATTATGTTCTAATAACAGTCATCAGTCCAGCCCCTCCCAGCATGGAAACCGCCTACAGTTTGGAGTCAAGTCTGGTTCAGTTGTGGCTCTGCCATTTCCCACCTATGTGACTGTGGCAAATTATTTCACTCCTCGAACCCCTCAAGATTATTACTAAAGTTGGACCCTAGTTTGCTCTTTCTTTTTCTTTGTTTCTTTGGAATTAGTATCCTAATGATGGCTTTTGTTAAAATAATCCTGCCATTTCTTTCTTTCTTTTTTGTTTTTTAATCCTGCCATTTCTTTAAGTGGCATAGATTGTCTTGTGCTCTTAGAAACTAAAGCACAAAATCTACAGAACTGGGGGGCTCTCTTTCACCGACATCAATTATGAATACCTTGTTAATACTTTGCACTTGCACTTTATTCATCTATTAGTTGTTCAAGTTCATCTTTGTTCTTCTCGGCCTTGCAGGCATTTGCAGCTTCGCTGCCAGCTACCAGTGGCTCTTCTCAGCAGCCTTTTTAGTGTTTCTGAGCTACTTGTAAAAAATTATTATTTTTATAGTTGTAAAATACACATAACTCAAGATTTACACTTGAACCCATTTTTTTTAATTTTTAAGTCTTTTTTTAGATTTTCATATTTAATTGGTACATATTAGGTATACAATATAATGACATTCATCATTGAAAATTTGCACCTTTACACAATCTCTCTTGGTTCTTATTTTTTCCCCATTCCCTGTCCTCCCTTCAACCCCTCCATCCCTCCCTATTTACAAAGACTTTGTTTCCATTTTTCCATTTTCTCATATTAATTCCATTCCCTTCTTTCCTTTCCCCTACCCCTCCCACTTCCCCTTCCCCTTTGCCCCTTTTCTTCCTATTTCACATTATCTATTATACCTTTTAGTCCTTATTTACACTTTCAGGTTCTCACACTAAAGGAATTATTCAGTATTTGCACATGTGTGTCCTATTTATTTCACTTAAGAGTATCGCCTCAATGTGCATCCATTTAGCTTGAAATGTCTCTAATTTCTTGTTTTTTATGGCTGAGTAGTACTCCATTTTATAAAAAAAACCCCACATTTTCTTGATTCAGTCTCCAGTTGATGGGCATTTGGGCTGTTTCCAAGCTTTAGCTATTGCAAACTGTGCTGCTATGAACATGGATGCACATATATCACTGTGGTATGATTCTTTTAATTCTTTGGGGAAGATTCCCAGTAGGGGAATAGCTGGGTCAAATGGGACTTCTAGTCCTAGTTCTTTGAGGTATCTCCATACTGATTTCCACAGCAGTTGCACCCGTCTGCACTCCCACCAGCAGTGGAGCAGGGTTCCTCTTTCCCCACAGCCCCGCCAGCATTTCTTATTGGTGGATTTCATGATAGCAGCCATTCTTTCTGGAGTGAGGTGGAATCTCAGCATTGCTTTCATTTGCATCTCTTGAATGACCAGTGATGTTGAACATTTTTTCATGTGTTTATTTGCTATTTCTACTTCTTTGTCTGAGAAATGTCTGTTCATTTCAGTTGCCCATTTTTGGATTGGGTCTTTAAATTTGGGAGGTCTGATCTTTTAAAATTCTTTATAGATTCAAGACAGTAGACCTTTGTCTGAGGAAGAGCAGGTGAAGATTTTTTCCCACATTGTGGGTTGTCTCTTCACACTGCTGGTGGTTTCTCTTGCTGTGCAGAAGCCTTTTAATAAGAAGAGATCCCACTTGTTGATTGTTTGTGCTAGTTCATGGGCAATTGAGGTTTTGTTCATAAAATCGTTTCCTACACCGATGTCTTCAGGGGTTCTACCTAACCTCTGTTCCAACTGGTTCAGAGTTTCTATTTTAATATTTAGATCTTTAATCCATTTCAATTTTAGTTTAGTGCATGGTGAGAGATACAGGCCTAGTTTTAATCTTTGGCAAGTTGAAGCCCAATTTTTCCAGCACCATTTATTAAAGAGGCTATCTTTCCTCCAGTGAGGCTGTTTGGCTCCTTTGTCGAAGATGAGATGGCTGAGTGTGTCTGGTGTTGTTTCTGCATCTTCTAATCTGTTCCACTGGTCCTCAAGTCTGTTTCTTTGCCAGTACCATGCTGGTTTTTTTTTTTTATCACAGTAGCTTTGTAGTATAGTTTCAATTTGGGGGTTGTAATACCCCCTGCTATGTCTCTGTTACCTAGAATTGCTTTTGCTATTCTAGGTCTCTTCTTGTTTCAAATGAATTTTTGGATTGTTTTCTCAAGGTCTGTCAAGTACGCTGCTGGGATTTCAAATCAAAGACCTCTTCTCTGAAAATTGTAGCACTCTGAAAAGAGGGATTGAAGATGATATCAGAAAATGGAAAGACATCCCTTGCTCCTGAATAGGAAGGATCAACACAATGAAAATAGCCATACTTCCAAAATTGCTATATAGATTAAACACAATCCCAATTGAACCATTTTTTAATGAGTGCATGTTTGTAGTACAGGCCATTTACAATCACCTTGGGGAGTTGGTACGTGTACATAGTACAGCTTGGTCCTTTTTAAAATCCCCTTCCTCTTCCCTCTCACCTTCCTTCCTCCTCCTGTAAATCTCCTTTCCCCATTTTCATCCTTGTTGAACTATTAATCTTAGCTCATGTTTATGACATATAATGTTGACACTTATTGAGGTTATTAGGTTGAGCCATTTTTTAAATAGTGGTTCAGTGGTATTAAATACATTCATAATGTTGTGTAACCATTATCACCATTCATCTCCAAATCTCTTTTCATCCTGTGAAGCTGAAACTCTGTACCCATTAAATAGCTATTTAGGGACTCTGTCATGTTCACTGTTGTATCCCTGTGGTTGAGAACTGTGTTTGGCTAACACACAGCTTGGATGCAATAAATATCTGAATGCTTAAATAAATGATTCAAAAATCTGTTAAATTTTGGCATCTCTCCTGAGTTCCAGATTCACAAGTGAGATCCAGTTCTGTATTTCCCATGCCAATGAACCTTTAAAATTGTACCCTAGGATGCTGAGCTTTAGATGTCCAAAGCCTTTAGATGCTGAGCTTTAGATGTCCCTGCTAAATCTGCTTCACTTGTGAGTGCCTCAGAGTTGAGGTCATTCCTTTGTCTCTCAAATCTTTAACCCTAACCCTAGGTTCCATTGTCCACACATCCTGTTTGGCTCCTGAGAGAGGATAAGGAAATTCAGTAGAATCAAGGGCTTACACTGGAATATTTTAACCAAAGGATATGTCCTGAAGTCTGGGTGCCCCACTGTAGAAAGGGCTGAGTTTCCAGATGTTGATGACTGAGCAGAGAGGCAAGTGTTCCTTGAAAGAGGAAAAATTAATTCTATTTGTTGACATTTTAGTGCATTTGCTTGTATAGATGTGTCTGAGTAAAGAAATATTGGTCTATTAGGGTTTCCTGGCTCAGTCTTTATGCTGTATTACCATCTTCTCCTCCAATTGACTGAACACGCTCACCTCTTCACAGTAGGGAAAATCATGCATGACCTACATCACTGTCCTTTTTAACACAGTAAGGAAAACAGGTACAACAGCCATAAGGATATTCTATGTGTTTATTATCAATGATGAGTTCTGAGTAATATTTTTTGGGGAAGGAAGAAGTAGTAATTTAACTAATACCCTTTTTAAGGATCAACTCTAAAATTTAATTCTATTCAAGGTATTTAAAGTAAGAAGCACATAAGTTTATTGGTTCATGATTGTGCTCGTTAATGATATTTCAACTCGAATGGATTAAGAAATGCATAGCTTATTAATAAAACCCAGTTACAGGTGTGTCTGTGGATGCCTAACATGTAGGCTAACAAACTGAGAGAAGAAGACCCCCACCAGATATGTTGCACTGACCAGCAGGCTTACAGCTGAATGGATTAAACAGGGAAAGAAGCAGCAAGTGCGCATGTTTAAGGAGGGCTCCAGGCTTCACTATTGCCTTCGGACATGTCTCCAGTATCTTCAGCTTCCCAACACGGTTGACTCTCCAGTGAGCTCCCAGGCCTTCGAACCTAAACTGGCGCTGCATCCTTGATTCCTTTTATTCTGCAGCTTCCGTCTTCTTGGGCTGAGCAGCTACTGGATGCTCCAGCTCTTCAAGGCCTAGTTGGCCACTGTAGACTCTCCTGCCTCTGCCCCTGTAAGCCTATTAAATCCCTTGCATAGGGCTGGGGATTTAGCTCAGTGGTTTCGCCACCGGCTGTGCAAGCTCAAAGACCCGAGTTTGATCCCCGTACCAAAAAAAAAAAAAATCCCTGCATAATTATACACATATTTTTAACTGATTCCGTTCCTCTAGAGAACCAGAGCTAATACAATGAGGTAGCTTTTGAATTGCTTTAAATAGATTTAGGTTTTGTTCTTCTAAAGCATCACATCTACACCTCTGAGAAACAAGCCAAAGGAAGGGTCTGTACTCACTGGAACAAAGCCCTGCCCACTTTTCAGTTAGAAGCCAAGTTTAGTTACAACTTTGGGGCCATTCCATCAACCCATGTTCCCAATTCCAAGGCAGTTGCAGTTGTGATGGAAAGAGAGCACCAGCAGTGTAAGATAATATTGCACAAATAAGTTACACAGATTTTTAACATGTCAAGGGGTATATTTTTGTGTATTCTCATGTACTATATTACTTTGCTGTTGGCTATTTTCCAGCAAACCAAATCACTGATCCCACTTCTGTGACTCCAAAACAAACCAGAAACAAAACCATGGAAGATATGAATATTCTATAGTCACACTATTTCACTCTCATGAGGCCACGATCAATTTTATTTGGAAGTGCTTTCATAGGAGCATTAGAGTTGAAGAAGACGTAGGCCCTAGAAATGTGTTTCAGCATTTCGAGGCATTGTTCGATTCTATCAAGGAAAACGTTTCTTTTCTCTAGATGTGCATTAGCAAATACTATTGCCATGTGTTTGAAGTTTCTGCTGCAGGAAGGAGCCAGGCTAGGGGACAGACAGGTGGGCGGAGCGACACAGTTTGGTTCCCGGTCCGGGTTGAGCGAGGGGTGGCCTAGAGGGCGGGGTAGGGGCGGACCGGAAGGCTCCTCCACTGAGGGCCCGGTTGGGAGAGGCGTGGCCGGGAAGGGGCGTGGCCTGGAGGGTGGGGCGGTGCCTCTCCCTTAACGGTCTCGGCTGGCGCGTGTGCCCGTGGGCGGCGCCTGCAGGGCCTGGGCTGGCCTGGAGCGTTCGCCGCGCTGCCTCCTGCGCCTCCGTGGAGGCTTCCTCTCGCCGCTGCTCGCCGGCCTGCCCCATGAGGACGCCGCCTTCGGGGCCCGCGCGGGGCCTCCCGGGGCTGCGGGGCCGGGCGTGAGTGGCGCAGGCGGCGGGGCCCCCAGGACGCCGCCATGGAGGACAGGTGACCGGGCGGGCGAGTCGGGAGGCCGCGGGCCGCGTGGGGTGGGCGGCCGCCTGAGCCAGCTCTGTCCCCGCAGGTGGGTCCGCGTGACCGTGCTCCCCGGCTGCGTGGGCTGCAGGACCCTGACTGTGGCGGCGTCCGGGACCGCTCGCGACCTGAAGGAGCGCATCTTCTCGGAGGCTGGGTGGCCAGTGTCGGAGCAGCGGCTGTGGCGCGGCGACAGGGAGGTAGGCGACCGGGAGGACGGGGTCGGGGCTGCGGGTGGCACGCGACGCGCGCTCCGATGCGATGCAGGGGCGCTCAGTGAATGGCTGGGGCACAGGTAGCACAGGGACGTGTCTGGCATTAGTTGTGTTTTTGTCATTATTAACCGTTCCAACATTTACATCCTGTCCCCTCGCCCTAGTCTTGTCTGAGTCTTCACTTCCTGAAATCAACACAAATTTTTCACGGCATAACCCAAGGAGGTTTTTTAGTTTACAGACATCATCATTGAAGTGACTAGATCATCACTCATAGTTTTCTGTTCTTATAAATTGAGCTGGACTGTTGTTAAGTATTTTCACCGTTTATCTCTTGGAAGTTTTCCCCTGTGCGTGGATCCCAGAGACCTATGGTTGAAAAGCATCTTCGGACATAATTTAGTATATGACTGATTATTCTGGGGAGAAAACTTAACATTAAAACTTCTGAACTGCAGATACATTACTTGATAGGTCAAAACTTTGGAAAATAAGAACACTTCATATTGTCACATGTATCCTTTAAGATTGGTGAAAATTTTACAATTTTCATAAAAGGGGGGTGTTCAATTGAAGACCATTTCTGAAAAATTGTTCTTTTGCTGTCATAAATAGTCTTTGCATTTATATGTGAAGAACATCATTCTCAGGATCTCAGGATCTCAGGAGGTTGAGCAGATAAGTATTCAGAGTACTTGAGCAATATAGAATGACATTTCTGGATTGGATTGCTTAATATCCAGGGCAAATCATGGTAGAATATTTGGTACTGGTGATTTTTTATCCTTCAGTGTAGTCTTGACTTTTTGTGTACCTGGATCATTTCTCTGGTTTCTTGACCACTTAGGCAGTTTTGTTTTTTTTTTTTTTTTTCAATCAGGGATTGAACTCTGGACCTTGTGCTTTGGAGACAGGCAGAGTTGTACCCCTTCTTAAAGAACGGTAACCTCTTAAAATTTAAGAGAAAACTCTGTACGTTGTGCTTTGGAGACAGGCAGAGTTGTACCCCTTCTTAAAGAACGGTAACCTCTTAAAATTTAAGAGAAACTCACAATGTTCTC
>NW_004624776.1:14337291-14351115 GCF_000247695.1 Heterocephalus glaber
TTTTTTTTTTTTTTTTTCAATCAGGGATTGAACTCTGGACCTTTTGCTTGTGAGGCAGGCACCATGCCACTGAGTTAAATCCCCACCTGACACCTTTTTGATTGATTTGCGCTTAGGCTCTGCCATAGATTTAATCAGTCCTCCTTTTCAGTTCTGTGGGAGTTTGACTTGATTGGGGCCCTTATAGGAGCAAATTTTGTCATTCTTGTCTTTTTCTTTGCCTGTCTGCTATCCTGGTTCTGTGCTCACTTCTTTGGCTACTCATCTGTTGTACTTTGTTGTCTTCACCCCTATGCTCAGTTGTGTCTTTGTCTTGCACTTGGGAATGTTTCTGCAGGTATCTGTGTACAACCTAGATAAGCAGCAGTGAAGGGTGCGGTGTGGTCATGTTTGGGTTTGGGAGTATGGAAGGCATCCAGGTAGGACACCGACCTGGTGTGAGGCCATGAGGTGCTAGACTGGCTGTAAAGAGGAAACCGAAAGGGATGATGCTCAAGAGACTTTGAAGAAGACAGAACTGTGGTACTTTGAGATCAAATGGACCTGTAGATTTGGCAAAAAGTGAAGGAAGTTTAGAAGCCTGTAGTAAGAGCAGGAAAACAAAGGTTCAAGTGAGCAGAGATAAATAACTACAGAAGTCAGGTAATTTTGGGAGAAGGGTGCTAATCAGTTTGCTTTTAGTACACATGGTTCAGTTGATGGTGAGGCATAAAGGAAGCATCTAGGAAAATGTACAAAACAGCAGTGGGTGATCTAGATCCTGCTTGCTGTACTGCTCTGTGTGTGTAACAGAGGTCAAGTTAATGGACTTGTAAAGGCTCGCTTTCTTGTTTCTCTTGTGAATGCAGTAAAATCAGTTGTAACCCATCCTAAGATTTCTACTGGATATTGAAATGCAACAGGTAGCTGCAGATCTAGGTCTGAAATTCAAGGGAGAAAACTCAGAGCTGGGGAATGAATGTTGGGATGTGATAGGCTTAGCACCTTTCTGTTTCTGTACTTTGGTACAATGTGTTGGAATGTGATCAGCATTTATTAGCTAACATTTATTGAATTTCAGACAGTTTTCTAGGAACTTTGCATGTATTATTTAATATTCAGAAGTACCTCATGAGTTAGTTATGACTAGCCTGCTCTGCAGAAGAGTACAGCTGAGTTTCAGAGAGATCAGGCTAGAGGTTGAATCCATGTCTGTGTGGTTCTAATCGATGGACAATTTACTATTCCATACATAGACTCTATTGTGGTGTTGTTGGGGATAAATAAAAGCTAAATGCAAAGCTCTTTAGAACAGGAAGTCTCACAACTTTAAAAAATGAACATTAAGGGTCAGGAATAAAGCTCAGGCAGAAAATAAGTACCGAGTACAGTTCTGATACAAAGAAGATGGGTGTGTGCCATCGAAAAAAGTCTCATGTATATAAGCATGAGTGTTGGTGTTTCCAACACTCATACTGCCAAGAACTTTCTGGATTTGATTTGTTGGTAAGAATTTAAATATTTTAGGGCAGGCAGGAAATGAAAGCTGATGAGAACTCCTTGAAAATTACTGGTTTTGGATGGTATTGGACCTAGTCAACCATAGACTTTTCTTATTCCTTAACTACCTAGCATGCCCTTTGTCTTTGTTTTCCTTTTACTGGCCTTGAAACAGAATTTGTAATGCCTCACTTCATCTCCTGTCTCATAAAGAGACAACTTATATGCTATAACTGTGCCACATCCTGACCCTTTCTGTTCTTTACCAAATGTGCTTGAACGTCCAACTAGGAAATTTGAAATATTACTTCACTTTTCTATCTTGTAACATGTTCACGATGGAGCTGTAATTTGTATGTCTTGCTGGTGGGCAGCTATGGTACCAGCCACCGATGGGACAGTCATGCATGTACCACCAGTGGTTCCAGCCCCTCAGAATGTGTTGATTGTTCACAGCCCCCTTGGCCCCAACTTTTTGACTCTTGAACATCTCCTTGTATCTTTGACAGCCAACAAAGAAAAAGTGTTATAAGATTCAGACTGAAAAAAAAAAGATTCAGACTGCACTTAATATTATATTGTTTGCTTAATAATTGGAGGGAGTTATTATTTCCTAGTAAATGAAGATAAAGAACTCAGATTTACAAGGAATGGCAAGACTGTCAAGGCCAAAACTCAGATGTTCAAATTATTTTATAATCTCTGTTTTAAAAGCAGATGTGATCAAACTGGGGCAACTTTTAGGATTTGATATGGCATAGTGCATTTGGGGATGAGCAAGATCAACATTACTTTGGTTGGAGTCTCCAGGAGAGGGGGACAAACAAAACTCCCAAATCTTGGCAAGCTCAGTAGCAGATAGAGCTGAAATATCTCTTTTGCTAGATTGCGGCTTTGGAGAATCACTTCCCTATAGATAGGCCTTAGATTATGGTCTATCAAAATTGTGGATTGTCAGACCTACACAGTTATAGTGCTTTACTGTGGTTCTACTCTGTGTCTTCTTCAAGTCTTCTTTAAGACCTAGAAACACCTTTCTACAGTATAGATTTCCTTTCTTCTTCCCTTTCTGCCTTCTTGTCTTTCAGTACACCTTTGCTGTGCTAAATTGGATTAGTAATTATTGGTTTATGCATGGCTCTCTTCTAGTAATTAATTAGTTTATCAACGAGAAATAGAATGAACACCTCTGATGAAATCACCAGAGAAGGATTAGAGGACTTGTCAGGTTCAGGCCAGCAAACTCTGTTAGAGAGATGAATGAAGACACCAGAGACAGAGAATATCTTTTTTGGGGCCAGGGGTCTTCATCAAAATGGAATGAATCCACGAACTGACTCAAACCTCCAAATTTATTGAGGAACAACAAAGCCATAGAGTTTTGCTGGGTGCAGATGTTTGTTTTAGTTAGCAAGGCAGGCAAGCAAGGCATGGTGACAGTTTGACTGAATAACTTTTATCTGATTGAGCCCTTGGAAGGGCCCCCTACCCCCAACGCCTGTCTGTGTGTTAGGTGCAAAAATATCTTGTCTTGACATTCCAGCTCCTTGGAATTTAGCAGCCCCCCCCCGCCCCCCCAAGCACTACTTGAGCAGACATTGGCCCTTTGGGTGTCGCAAGGAACTCCACAAATACTGTCGGTGGTTTATATTTATCTCTGTGCATCTTTTTTCCAGCTTGTTTGTGTCTCTATTCCTTTAGCTCTATGTGTCTGTTAGCCTGTTGCCTTTTTGGTTGTTGTTTTAATATTCTATAAATTCATGTATGTTTTATATGTGTATGTTTGCAATGCATATGTATTTCTATATGGTTGTGTGGCAGCTTAATAAATTAATTTTTCTTTTCTGACTAATATGCTGCTTTATGCATATGTCACGGAAGTTCTAAGTTCTATATGTTAATAACTGCCCTCCTATGAGTAATGGTAGCCATACTGGCTGAAGCACCTGTGCAAGAAGTGAACTAGTTTTTCCAAGGTAGCGGTGAGATTCACAGGGAATATGTACAAGGAAGTGTTCTGTAACCATAATGGTTAAGTGTGCTTAGATTTGTGCTTTACATAGGAGAATAGAATGAGGATGATGTACCGCAAGTAAGAAAGCCAGATAGGAGATGGGTGTGAAAATCCAAGAGATGTAGAAAGTCTGATAGGTAATGGAGAAGAGCAGCTTAGATTGGAGAGCCTGGGGGCTGGACATGGTGGGACTTAGAAGTGTGGAGATGTGGTTTAGAGCCTCCCTGTACTCTCTAGGCGAAGTGACTGTATAGATGCTGACACTGTTAACTTAGTTATGAGATGAAGATGAGGGATAGTGTTGGGAGGAAAGCTAGTGATTTTACCTTTTCGCAAGTTGGATTTAGAAACCTTGTGGGATAGCAGTATGAGATGTATGCAACAGTTGGAAATGTTGAAAGTTTAAGATGGTCAATGGTGTTCTTCATTCCCTGCCCATGAAGCCTAAGCTTGAAAGGTGGTCCTTTGGGTGAGCTGTGAGGAATGTTTTGAAGACTTTTGACCTGTAGGAGATCACCCCACATAGGCAGATTCAAAAGTGGACCCAGATGGGGAAAAGGGTGATCTGACTTTGCATTATTTTTCCAAAAAAAGGCACTCATTACACTGCCCTTGTGGATCACAGCAATACATCTTGTACCCTGCCCCTGTGAGAAGCAGAAAAAGTCATGAAAAGGAAAGGGAATATCCATGCATTTTGTCAGAAAAGTCATTTTCAAGGAGCTTAAAGACTAACGCAACTTCGGGGATTAGAAGCCTCATTTGTCCCTTTCTTCCACATTACAGTTTTTCGTTTGTTTGTTTTTGCTTTGTAGTAACATCTGTGGTAATGTTTGCCAAAGTGTATTCTAGGAACACTCTTATAGGTTACTCTTTGAAAATAATTAGAAAAATAAAGCTGCTGAAATTTAAAACCATTTTTTTTGTCCTCAAATACTGTTGAGGTCTCGTGGAGCTGTTTTGAGCAATAAATACACTTTGGAAATGTTAACCAAAAGAATAATTTTGTTTATGTTAATAATCCTGATTCATCATTTAAAAATATGAACGTGGGCTGCGGATGTAGCCCGCCAGTAGAAGGTTTGTTTGAGGCCATCGGTTCAATTTCTAGCACTGCAAAAAAAAAAAGTGAATTGTTACAGAAGAAATATGTGTATCTTTATATGTTTGTTAAGTATTTATTGAAAATCCTTAAATTTTAAAAATTTAAATCCTTTAAATTTAAATCCTTTAAATGTTTAAATAAAGGTTTGACAATTCTCTGAATATTCAGTTCTCCAAGGCAATTTAATTCCTGATAAGAACAGTTAACAAGCATTACTTAAGTGGAAAAAAGTTGAGGTAAACTTTTGAATTTGTAGTATTTTTGTGTTGCTTTTCATGCCTTTTCTTCTTTTCAGTTACCTGATTGGATCAAGATTGGAGATCTGACTGACAAAAGTTGTCATCTTTTTGTAAACCTTCAATCAAAAGGCTTACAAGGGGGAGGTATAATATTTTTGCCAGGGATAGATGCCATATTTAGTTGCATGAAGATTTATTTTTAACCTAGAAGTAGAGAGTATAATGATGGTTGCAAGGTGATTTCAGGGAAGGAAAAATGGGGAGGTGTTGATTGAAGGGTACAAAATTGTAGTTATGCAAAGTAATGTGATATAGAGATCTACTGTTGTAGAATATAGGGTTTGATTATGATTATCAGTATTGTATGTTTGTTTTTGTTACTTTTCTTATTGCTGGGACAGGATACCTGGCACTCATAAGTTAAAGGAGGAAAAGTTTATTTCAGCTTTGTAAAGGTTTTAGACTATAGTTGGCTGGATCTGAGGCCGGATGACAAAGAGGCATGGCAGAGGTGAAACAGTCTATGGCATGGTAGGCAGGAAGCAGTGAGCCTTCCTTCTTCTTTCCCTTTTTATTCCATTCAGGCTACAAGCCTATTGGTTGGTGCCATTCACTCCTAGGGTGGGTCTTCCTTCAGTAAATCTATCATCCACACCCAGAACTATGCTAAATCCATCAGTGAACTAATCCAGTATCACACAGCCATGATCCAGTCATTCTCAAAAGCCCCACCTATGAATGCACGAAGCTTTGAAGGGAAATGTACATATAAGCCATAACTACTTAAAAATTTGCTGAGAAAGTAGATCTTAAATTAAGAACCCTCAACAAAAGGAAAGAGGAGAAACAAAAAGGAAGTGGAAGGAAATTTTGAAAGTGACAGATAAGATGGCATTGATGGTAGTTATACTTTGATGGTTTCACAGGGATACACTTATTTCCAAATTCTTTGAGCTGTATTTGTTAAGTGTCTGTAGCTTTTTGTATGTCAGTCATGCCTGAATAAAAATGTTTATAAGTGATTGTTTTGAAAGTGAAGTGAAAGCATATAATAATGGGCTGCAGTGTGGGAGTATCAGAGTCAGAGGAAAACAGGGTAAATGGAGCTAGGTGAGTGCTGAGTGGGAGAGAAGTCTGTGGAAATAGTCTTGTCTAGGCTTGGTCTTGTTAGTAGTACCCAAATTAAGCAAATTAATTTATACACATTGAGCATCCATAATGCAGAAACTCAAAACGTCCAAGATCCAAAACTTTTGAAATTGCACATGTGATGCCACTAATCGAAAATTTCGTACCTGAAATTAATACAACAGTTTATAATCAAAATACTAAAAATATAGTAAAATTACCTTCAGGTGATACGTATTAAGGTGTGTATGAAGCATAAATGAATTTTATGTTTTGACTTGGCTCTCATTTCCGAGATACTTCATGAAGTATACGCAAATATTCTAGAATCTCAAATCTGAAGCTCTTCTTGTCCCAGAAACACTTCTGGTCCCTTATCTAGTTGATAGTGATACTCGGCTTATTTTGATATTTTTTATTTCTAAAAACAAATTATGTGTAGATTTAAAATATTCTGTGCCTCTGAAGAATTACTGCCCTCCTCCCCTTTCTCCCTGTACCCTTTGTCCCTTATCCGCAGGTAACCTGGTCAGTATCTAGTGCACACAAGGTTAGCAGTACTTACACTAGATCTGTTTTGAGACTGGAACTGCTACATTTCAGATCCATCAGACAGTAGGCACCGCTATCACTGGCTCACTGTTTAACAGCAAAGCACCACAGACTAGTACCATTTCCTTAATTTGTTTTGGAAAATAACTCTTCCACTCCTCCCACCAAATGTTCTTTATTTTTGAAGTAATCTTTTGTGGTAGTATAGCTTTAGAAATGTTTTTGCAACCTAGTTGGTAGTTCAGTTAAAAGTCTTGATATTTGACTAAATTGAATCTGCTTTACTCTCTAGTAAACTGCTTAATCAGGTAGATTTTGTACCAGGGTTCTGCAGTGAGATATATGAAACCTTGACTTGTATGGTTGTACTATGGCACAACCAAATCACACATAGAACATGACTTGTTTTTTTTTATCTGAACCATTTAAAATATGTTCTGTATTTCAGGTCGATTTGGACAAACAACTCCACCACTTGTTGATTTTCTCAAGGACATTTTAAGAAGGTATCCAGAAGGAGGACAGATTCTTAAGGTAGGGTATTTGTTGTGTTCGTGTGTTACTTACTTCAATGAAAATATGACAAAATGAAATTCCTTACAAATGTTCTTAGTGTTTAAATTTTTAAGATTTTTGTCTAAACCTGAATGCTGGTGTTTCTTTACTTCCATGGTGGTAGTGCTTAGCTGGAAGGGATGGGTTTGGGAATGCAGTCAGTGGGACATAGGAGGTTTCCAGGAGAGAAGAATACACTAACTTTCTGGGGACTGTCATTAAGCACAGTTGCCCGAGGCACTGCTGTGTAAAACATTGGCAGGGGCATCACTCACCAAATGAACAAACAGACACCGACTCCACAGCGGACGCCAGGAACACATGCTTATTTGGCCCCTGGATTTAGAGATTTGCTTTCTTGAGACTGTTCAGTAGGATAATTGTTTAATTATTTATTTCTCTCCATGATACATTCTTGTAGTTTGAGTATACTCATTAAAAACAAAAACTGAACCATCTACCATTAAAGAAAATAAAGGAAGATATTTGTTATTTTTTATCTTTAGTATCTTGGGCCTCATTTTTCTAGTTAAGATGGTAAATTTTCACAGGATAAGGGCTATTTAACTCACATAGCAATGCTTAGATAGGCACTGAATGAACGCTGTGTCTTCTGGAGTGACTCATGAGAGATGCTGGAGCAGTTTCAGTTCATTTTCAAAATGGGTACCATTGGTTCACAGAAGGGGAAATTGAAAGTTATTCTCCTGTTGATCTGTTGGGAAAATGAGGATGAGTAAAGGATGGTTATGTGACTGTTGTGAGGGTAACATAAGTGGACAGAATAAAGTCAGCATGAAAACTCGGTGGTTGCAGGAGCAGTGTCTCCTTGATGCAGAAGCAGGTGAGTGGGCTCTTGGCTGGGAACCAAGGCAGCAGCATTTCAAGCAGTGTCTGTGGTGAGAGCTGATACAGCTTTCCTTGTGTGTATTTGTAGTATAGCCAGCTCAATCTAATCATTGTTCCTTGGATATTTCAGTGCTAGATTTAATAGGAATCTTAGAAATCACCTGTATCTCAACTACCACCTCTTGTGTTTGCTGAAACATGTCCTGATGTTTTAGTGGCTTCGTTAAGAACAAATGCAAAATTTCTAGCTGCTGCTTCTCAGAATCAATTTGGTTCTGTGAGGATGATAGCTGGGGGGGAAAGCTTTCTATTTTTTTGGTACAACTTGTGATTTATAGTTGGAGCCTGGAACTTAATATTTTATCTTCAGCTTTTTCCATGTTTGCTTCCTAAAATATGCGTAAATCACAGATATTTGAATAAAGACAAGATATAACCTCTAGAGTGTTACTGTTTTGTAACTTAACATTCTGTTTTTCTACCTTTTTAGTTCTTACTTTCATCATACTACCCTAATGTAAATAAGTTGCTCCTTTCTAGGGATTCTGTTAGACTGAACACAGTAGGGGAGTGGCTTTAAAAGTTAAAAAAAATCTTTTCAGAAATGGGCAGTTGTATAAATAGGAATTCGCAGCTGATAAGCAGGCAGTAGCAGGGTGTGGTTCAAGTGTTCCTGTTCCGTTGCACAGCTGGTGGGCAGCACACCCTAGCCCTTTGGAATGCACTTGGTGAACTGCAAGCCTGATCTCAAACCTGGCTTTTCCCTTCTACACTCCTCCCTTAGTCCCCTTTTAGTTGTTGGATTTTATGTAGACAAGGTGCCACCTTTCTGTCTGAGGAAGGCTTTCTGTAGGTATTGCTGTAGTATCAGTATAGGTGCTCAGAGTTCTGGGAAGATAAGGAGGTTCTTCTCCCCAAAGTCAGAAGTTTATGAGTTTAGTCATATAGGATGATTCATTGTGCTTCTAATGATTCCTCCATTTAAAATGTAAGCCTTTGATTTGGTTTAGTCTATGTCTGAGCTCATTCATAAAATTATCATCTGTTGATTTTTCCTTACTTTAGAGAAGATCTGAGGAATAAGAAAAGGATAATATCTCTGGAGTTCAGTTCAAGTTTTGATGAATATGGTCTTAGCTCTAGGGCAGTGGTGGTGAACCTGTGCCATAGCAGGCTGTTTGTATCATTGAAAGCTCTAAAAGGTTTGGTTGGCATCATAGCTCTAAGAAGGAATGAATCTTATTTCAGTTTGCATCTTCCTTCTAGTTGATCAGAGCCCAGCATATTTTGATAGGTGTCCGGAAGTGATTAAGGTTTTAGAACTGGAAATTTTGTTGAGACTACTGATGGGTGTAAATCTTGTAGTTTGCCCTTTCCTTTTTACTAATATTACAGGGTTCTGGTTTCCATCCACTCATGCATCATCCACCAAACTAATAACACTAATAAAATAAATAATACACTAATAAAACTAATAACACTATTCCATTCATTTAGGACCAAGTCGGTCCTAAACATGATGCTTTCTGCTTAGTGCAGGAGAAAGATGTGTTTGTGTGTCAGACCTGAAGAAAATAGTATATTGAAGGCTACATACAGATGGATACTGTTTTGTTTTGTTTTGTTTTTTCTAACAGGAGGTAAGTTTGGTAAGCAAATGCTAACTGAAGGTCTATGTTTGGAAATTGCTCAAGTATGAAGTATCTTGCCACAGAGAAAAACTTGTAATTTTTGGTAATAATTTCTTTTGAACAAAGGATTTAGGCAGATTGTAAATAAGACAAAGAGTTTTAAATGGTCCTAGGATTTGTGTTTAATGGTTGGTAGTGATGTAGATGAATTTCAGGGGCATGTCATTGAGGATTATTCAACCACACTTTCATCTGTATGAAAGTAACCTCACCAGAGCTTAAAGATAATGATAGATACAGTAGGTTTTCTTTATTTAAATATATTTACTTTTAAAATATTTTAAGTAAATACCAAGATGGGAAATAGATTGCTTTATTATTAAATATGTTATTTTTGGTTTATTTAATGATTAGGAATTAATTCAGAATGCAGAAGATGCTGGGGCCACAGAAGTTAAATTTTTATATGATGAAACCCAATATGGAACAGAGACTCTTTGGTCAAAAGATATGGCACAATATCAGGGTAAGAATAATTAGGAGATACTTTTATATACTAACAGGTGATTTTAAATAATTTACAATGCTTCATTTAATGAAAATCTTCATTATCATTTGTATTTCATTCTTGGCATGTTTAACTGTACTTCTCTGGGTGTTTTTCTTTACTTTTGGAGGGAAGATGTTACCAGTTGGTATTTTGAGGGAACAAATAAAAATCTAAAAAAAATTCACAAGCAATGTAATCACACAAGCCTCTTCTTCTATTCTTTTATTCTAGTCAGTCAACTTGTATTTTATATCATCAGTAGCATAAAAGGACACCCTTTCCGTATAAATAATAATTTCTTGCATTTGCAAAGACATTGTAAGAGGCTGTGTTTTTGTGTGCTAATTTTTGCTGTTGGGGTACCTGTATGCTAACATGTGAGGAAAGACAGAAGGGAAGGAGGGAACAAGGAGATGAAAGTAGAAATAGTAAGAGAACCAGTGGACTCCTGATAGGTCAGTTGTGCTTTGTGAAGTGTTGCATTGAAGGCCCATAACTTTAGTGAAGATCTGAGGTTGATGGGATGATTGTGGAAGACTGTATGTCTTGGGAAGGTACTGAGAAAAAGAAGAGTAGGTTCAGTTCCCTGGGCAAATTTTCAGAGAGATGTAAGTCAGATAGTTTTAAAAAGATGCTTTGTGATCTAAGAGGGTGATCATCATTATTAAATATTTATTAGCATTTACTGTAGTTATTGCAGTCATTTTTCGATCAGATTTGTGATTTGAAATCTGTACTTTATTTCATAAGAAGAAATGTGTGAGATGTGGTAACATCAAGAAGCTTGCTTTTTGGTCCTAACTCCTGCCACCTTGCCAAGTCCAGGTTGGTCATTTCAGAAGTCATATATATCATTTTATAACGAGAAGGTTAACTTATGAGGTTGCTTGGCTCCATGCTTATGATTTGTGAAAAGTGATCTAATTTGGATTCAAGGGAGCCCGGGTTAAGTCTTGGCCCTAAACAGGACTATCAATATGTGGGACTCTTTAGGGTCTGGTGTGCCTGGTGGTACCTCTGACCCTCATGTTCACTCCTGTTCATCTGAAAATGGTGTAAAGGCAAAGCCTATCTCTGGCAATTCTGAGGATTAAATAAGGTCACAGACATGATGATACTGCTGGTGTCCTTCTGGTGTTGTTATGTACCTACTGAGGAACCTTAAAGATGAGAGTATGAAGAGAGCCTAGGAGTATTTTGCTTCCAAATTCTGCCGAATGTCTAGGAGTTTGGGCATTCAGTCCTGCCTTCACTTTATTAAACACTATTTTAAAAAGATTATTTAACTGAGTTTGTCATATTTAGAGATAGGCTCTTGAAAAGTAGTGTAGAGGGTCCACAGCTTGGTACTCTTGGGGGCTGACTATGGGATACAGTTGGTTCTTAGGAACGGGATCCTGGAATGTTGCTGTGGGGTGGTTGCTAGCATGTTTCTGAGCGAATTCCAACAGGCAAAGCTGCCTGTCCACGCCGTGGGCTCCTTGCTAAGCTCCTGTGCAGGCAGGTGCACTACCCTCTGCTGGGTGAGGGATGCCGGCTCCGGCCAGCAGGGCCATGGGGAGAGACATGGAGAATCGTGTCTCTGTTGCACTCCTTTAATCTCGGAGTCCTATGGACCCACTGTGCTAACTTAGAAATCACAAGGAGGAGGATCCCCTGCCATTCCACTGCTCCTAGGGCAGAGGAGGTGAGCCAATCCTAGTGCCCAGGAGGAGGCTCCCCCGCCATTCCATCACTCCTAGGGCAGAGGAGGTGAGCCACACAGGTGCCAGCAGCACCCTCCTCCCCCGTCAAATGAGAAGACACATGAACAAGCCTCAAAAACAGACTTCCAGATCATCTACAGCAACCCCAAAGGGAAATGAGATGCAACACTCTGATACCCAACCACCTGGACTCCTTGAACTGGCAACAAAAGAGGATCTGGAAAAAATGAAATCAGACATAATTTCTAAGATAACAGCAAAGATTGTGCCCATAGTGCAAGACATGATTAGTAAATCTAGAGAGGACACAGATAAAAAAATAGAGGATCTGAGGAACATGATGGAATCCCAACATAGGAAACAAATGGAATCCATAAACCAGATGCAAACAGATTTCCAGGAGATTAAAAACTCCTTTGAAAGTCTACGCAGCAGAATGAGCACATGTGAGGACAGAGCTGCAGATATAGAAGATAAGATTTCAGTTAGTGACCAGGAAAAGAAAAATTGCTTTAAAATTGTAAGGGACCACGAGAAAGCAATCCAGCAGCTGCTAGACGATGCAAAGAAGAATAACATAAGACTGATTGGAGTCAATGAAGAAAGAGGAGAGAGTGCAGATGACATAAAAAACTGTTCACAGAAGTGATGGCAGAAAACTTCCCAAGCAGGGGAAAAGAACTTGACATACAGATAAGTGAGGCATATAGGACTCCAATTAGCCTTGATCAAAAAGATCTATACATAGGCATATAATAGTTAGGATTCCAGAAACCCAACAGAAGAGCAAAATTCTACAAGCAGTTAGAGAAAAGAAACAAATCACATACAAAGGAAAGCCCATCAGAATCACAGCAGACTTCTCAATGCAAATCCCTCAAGGCAAGAAGAGCTTGGAGTGATGTATTTCAAGCCCTAAAGGAAAACAGCCTCCAACCCAGATTGATGTACCCTGAAAAACTGTCTTTCAAAATTGATGGAGAAATAAGATACTTTCATGATAAAGAGAACCTTAGGAACTTCATGAATACCAAACCAACACTCCAAAAATTTTTAGACAAAATCCTAGGAAAAGACAATGAGGATCACAACCCCTGGAAGCCCAGCAGAATGAATCCGTTGGGCGTGACAAAGTAAATGCAAAATGGGAGAATCCAACAACAAAAAAAAGTCATGACAAGGCTTTTAAAAATTTTAACTTCATCTCCCTAATGAGTATGTAATTCAATCTTGTTATTATACTGATTAGTATTTTCCTGATTCTAGTGTTGCACACCTTTCCTTGTGCTGTACTGGCTATTTATCATCTTCTTGTGTCTACTTTTTAATTGAGTTGTCTATTAATGAGCTGTAAGAGTTCTTTATATATTCTGGTAATAAGTTATATACATTGTAAATATGGCCTGTTTAAGGACTACTTTTCATTTTAATGATGTCATTTAAAGTTCTAAATGACATTTGATGGAATCTCATTTATTACTTTTTTTCTTTTATACATCATGTTTTTTGTATCCTAGGAAGTTCTTGCCTACCTTGAATTCATAAACATTTTCCCTTATAATTTTTTCTTAAAGTCTTATAGTTTTAGTCTTTCATATTTAGGTTCATAGATCCTTTCAAGTTATTTTTATGTATGGAAATAAAGGGTTGAGGTTAATTTTTTATATACAGATACCATGTGTTCTAGTGCCATTTGCTGAAAACACTATCTTTTCCTTGGCTCTTGAATTGAGTTTATATTCTAAAAAATGTTAATGTTAAATAATCTTTCAGAACTCAGTGGGCCATATATACGTGGTTCTATTTCTAGATTCTCTGTTTTATTCCAATGATCTGTATGTCTTTCCTTACACCAACACTACCTTGATTACTGTAGCTTTAGAGGAAGTCTTAAAATTAGGTACTAAATGTCTTCCAACACTATTTTATTTTTTCTTTTTACTTTCCTAGGTCCTTTGTACTCTTGCATAACTTTTAAATTTCAATATCCAATTCTTCATTTATAGCAAGTATACA
>NW_004624776.1:14352428-14415012 GCF_000247695.1 Heterocephalus glaber
AGGGCAGGGGAAGGGGAAAGAAATAAGAACCAAGATACTCATGTAATGGTACAAGATCCCAATGATGAATGTAACTCTATTTTATACCTAAAATGTACCAAGAAATTTAATAGGGGGAGGAAACAAGTAATGTAAAATTAGCCAATTTAAAATAAAAATGGATATATAAAACTTGGTGGCTGTGGCCTTTAGCTGTACCTCATAAACATTGATCAAGGGCCCCCTATGCGCTTGCTTATTTGAGAATGTCTTTTTTCTGCATTCAGATGTGAATGGTCATCTTGGGTCACAGATTTCTCTATTTACTGACAGTGTTGCACATGAGAATTCTTTGTGTCCAACTTGCTTTTGTTTCTTTTTGTATAAGGAGAGAAGAGGCTCAGATGGTCACGTCAGATGCATAAGAGTAAGGTCTTCACCAAGGAGTTCAAGCATATGGTTAAGGCGCACAGGTGAAGGAGCATGGAGAAGTCTGGGACTCTTGGCACCTTCTCCTAGGTCCTCTTGTGCTGTATTAGGATGTGCCTTGGCCTGGGGTTAGCCAAAGTGGTCTCTGGGAGATAAATGCACCACTGCCTACACACAGGAAGCTATTTCAGTCATAAAACACTTTATCTTTCTCTGTGAAAGTCACATAGCTTCTCATAAATGTGTAAGTTCCAGAATTAGTATTAACAATACACAACCTTATGAAGGTATCTGATAGCTAAGAGCTCCCCTGCTGATAAACACTAGGAGTGTATTTGCCCAGAGATCAGCATGTTTACAAGGAAGTTGGCTGGGACGTCTTTCTTGAATATTCCTTAGGTAAAGGGAAGAAGTAGACTACAAACCTCCATTAGCCCTTTTATTCTCAGACATACTTTATGTTTTTCTCTCAGAATGTTTATTCCTTTCATATCTCACTTTCAGACCTGAGAGCATCTCCTTTTAATCAGGATAGATGTGGGGTATTTTACAATTTAGGTTAGTGTTGGAGGCAGAGGGAGATCCAGTGAGTCTCCAGGTTGATGGAGGCAAAGGCAAGATATGCAACTCGTTTCCTAATTCCAGCATAAGTATGATGTGAATTGTACACAAAATTAAAAACAATGAGTGATGACTGGGCTCTCCCTGCTGGATGCAGAGACTCCTTGAGAAGTGGTGTATCTGGCTGACTTCTCACTAGTTCTCCTTGCTGTCATGGTCTTGTCTTTGTGTATCTGTGTCTGGTTTTGGCCCTGAACACCCTAAAGCCAGGGAGTTAGGAAGCTCCAGTTCCCAGAGTCTTGGGTAGCTCTACTTACAGGGATGCTTTTTGTCTTTGTTGGTCCTTTCAGCAGTTTCGATACATCTGAAAACCTCAGAGTGAGTGAGGATATGAGGGGGAATTTTTTTATATGCTCTACTTTATTTGAATGTCAGAAAACATTTGTAACTTAACAAATGTTTTAAATAATCAGTCGATCAGTAGAGGGTTGGCTACCAGTTCTCCTGTTGATATTGGGAGGGGAGGGGAGTCTTCTTTTGGGCTGACAGTCTGCAGCATTCCAGACAGAACCATGTGCTGCTTGCTAGATGGCTTTTAAAACAGCTATTACCTGTTGGGTAATAGGACATTTACTTTATTACTATGCCTGTAATATTATTATATAACATTTCATATTATATTACATAAAGAGTGATAGTCTTATATTAAGGACTGACAGTATCATATACTAATACTGTTTAAAATAGTACTATCTGACATTTGTAGGTATGCTGGGTACTGTGCGGAACTCCTTATTTGTATTGTCTCATTGGATCCTCAGTACTCCTTTGTGGGTGGATACTTACTGTTCTTATCCTTGGTGGATAGAAGAGGAAACCAAGCCTTGTATCTGCAGTTGGTAATGGTCCAACTGGTGACCCTAGACTCACCTGACTCCAGTGTCCTTTCTTACCACTCGGTACTTGTCTTCAGAATAGCCTTTGCAGACTTGACTCATTTTGTATCCTGACTTTGGCTGTTTTAGAAATAGCAGTCACATCGTTTTTGTAAAACAAACCAGGTCAGCATCCCCATATCTGGGCTTGAAGTTAAAGGAATATGAGGAGAACCTTCTGGCTGTGCTGGGAATCCACATTTAGTTCATTTGCACGGTGCTTACACTTGTCCATTCACTTGGTAGGCATCCACCTAGCTGTACATGTTTTGTATAGTTTAGACTTAAGGAGCTTTTTTAAGGAAAAACATTGATCATCTTTAAAGTTGGATGAGTTAATATTGTTGGATATGTTAGACCTTCTGAATATAGGTCTTAAAATAGAGTTCCAAAAATATTTGTGCATAATTATAAATATAATTTTTAAAAGAAACTAGTTAGACATAGTATAATTTTAGAACACTTATGTAAGCAGTTGTCACATTAGTGACTTTTAAAATTATACAAATAATACCTTGCATAGAAAACAAAAATAATAAAAGCAAAACTTTAAATGGCGGGTGATTATTATCATTACTAATTTAACATTAAAAGATTATTTTTCACTCCATGAGATAATACATTTAAAGTTTCACTAGTAACAGTTCTTTTTAATATATTTTCAGGTAATTCCATCTATCAAAAATATGCGTTGTCTGCTATCTGTAACAGTTTTCACAGAATGTAGTGTACTATGATTAACCTTATTTTTTGGCCTATTTTTTGGGTGTCTACGTTCCTTAATAACCTTACTTTTTCCTTTCCTCATTTTTGGCCAGCAATAAATGTAGTTCTTCAGCTACTCATTTTTGCCGTTCATCTGTTTTAATTTTCATTGTGGCAATAATTAGAGTTGTTATATAGGATGGAGTCATAATATTCATTTCTTTCTAAATACCTGTTGTGCACTTTCACCAGGGGCTGCTCTCTACGTGTACAACAATGCAGTGTTCACCCCCGAGGACTGGCACGGCATTCAGGAGATAGCACGAAGCAGGAAGAAAGATGACCCCTTGAAGGTTGGAAGATTTGGAATTGGATTTAATTCTGTCTACCACATAACAGGTATAGTATTTGGCTTTTTAATCTTGATAAGTAAAAATGTTAGCCTATATTCTGTAATTTATTTGGTTAACTTCAGAGATGAAATGATTTTAAAGGCATTTTCCCCACATTCTGCAATGGCAAGAAATATGTCAAGGAAATATCAGAATGTCTTAAATTTTCTAAAATTACTGTTGTAACATACCAAAGTTTTGCTTCATTTACCTGATGCTGAAAGTTGAAATTATGGGCCAGTGGGATTGGTGTCATTTGTCATTTGATGTGAGATTTCAGATGTAGCTTTTGAAAAGCAGAAGAGTGTTGGAAAAATTGTCACAATGTAAATCTTTAGGAATCAAACTGATTCTTACAGATTTTCTTGGACGTATAGTATTTCTAAATATCAGAAGGTTAAAGAGAAAAGTGCAATATTTCATGGTGTTGAGTAACTGAGAAAATGAATCTTTGAATTGGTTCCACTATCTGTACAGTTTCTTCTCATATAAACATTCTACGTTTTTAGACTTATACGTACTTTAAAAATTACTTTGAAATCATTTTTTGAATCTAGAATACGAAGTTTTTGTTTCATAGGTACAACAGGAAATACTTGAGTATAAATATCCCTCAGTGTAGACATCCCTCCAAATATGTGACTGTTCTTTCAGAATCACAGTTTGTAATGCTTATTGCATTGTGTGGTAATTATTTTATGGAATTGGTCCTTCTTATGGTTGTGTTTGAAACTGTGGAGGAGATACTGAGAGGGCAGGGATATGGTAGTAGCTAGAGGCACCATGTAATTTATCATCCAAACTGGGACGTGTTTGATAGCAGAAGAGAGTGGTATTCTCAGACAGCTGGCCTAAATTGGGACTGCCTTGGGCGAGTGGAAAATAAGGTCATTCTAATTATAGTTGAATTTTAATAAACCTATTTGTATTTATATTAATATTGATCTATTAAATGATTACTATATATTTAAGTTATGTTAAATTATATATTCAAATATAGCTATTATACATGAATAGGAATAGTCATGTATTCACTTATTTGCACCTTATCCTTCAAGACTGCAACATGGGGTTAGTATGTAAATGTTAATGGAGCACAGATGTGATCTGTGCAAGTATGGAAACTTGTTATGGGAGTGAGTGTGAAGCTAGAAGCAGGCTGATTGCCCAGCATCCGCATTTCTGTGTGGTTTTGTGCCTGACAGTTATGTGGGACATTAAGTGGGAGGCTACTCTCTACCTTGAGGATTTGAGAAGGTCATAGTTAGGCTTCTGCAGTGTTAGGAGTCTCTCTAACCTCCATTTCAGTCATGGGGGTATGGCACTGTGTAGTTGAGCAGGGCCAGGTGTGCCCTAGACCATACTGTTGATGAATTCACTGAGGAAGTTGGTGGATGTAACATTTGTTACTTACAGTACCCAAGAGCTCAAGAGTTGGTGATTGTGACAGTTGAACCTGCAATTGGCAGTCACAGATGTTAGAGTTGACTTCCCTGCAGTTGTATGTTTCCCAAAGCGTAGAGGATAAAGTTTGCTTGTGGGGCAAAATGCCTCAGAATTGCCCTTGGGAAGTCCTCTGAGAGGCACTGTGGGTCAGAATTTCAGTTCCATAACCCTGACATACCTTCTTTTTCTGCCAGTCTGAAAATATCGCTCTATCTTTGGTTGAGAAGCAGGTGAAGCAGGTGGTATTTCAGAGGTCATATTACCCAAAACCTAGATGTTTTCAATGAGGCCAGCTTGATGAGATGCCCAGCATGAGAAGCACTTCTGCCTGAGGGAGCCCCTTTTGTTCACTCCAGGGCCTGTGGAACTACATGCATTGTTTCTCTTTTTTCAGAGTCTACAGTTGAATGTTTAATTTTGAGCAAAAGGTACAACTCTTGTTTAATTGGTTGGGTTTCTATGACTATGGAGGCCGAGTGTAAATACCCAAATACTCTTCTCATCTTCTGTTTGATGAATATTTGAAGATATATCTTAGCTTTTACAGTAATCATGGAAGGTTTCTATGTGTGCACTTATAACTGGATTGAATCTAAAGAGAAATTTTTATTAGGGCCAAGGATTTAGGTCAGTGGTGCTGTACCTGCCTTGCAAGTGCAAGGTCCTGAGTTCAATACCTGGTACAAAAAAATTATTTTTTATTAGTACGTGTTTGCAGTTCATGCAGTGTGAGAGTGTTTACATGCACATATTACAGCTTCTTTTTTTTAATTTCCTTCCCCCTTCTCTATCCCTCTCCCCCTTTTTCATACTTGTTGATATTATTTGCCTTAGCTCACGTTATGGCATATAATGTTTACATTGATTGGGGTTATTAGGTTCCTGTACATGGCATATCTATTCTTACTTCCCCTTCCCCTCCTCCTTCCTTACCCCTTGCCTTTGTTCCCTTGGACCACTTCCCTATAGCAAGAGATTTGTCCCCTGGTCCATCCTGTATCATTTTCTTTGTTTGTACTTTGGCCCCCACAAATGAAAGATACCATATGGTATTTAAGCTTGTGTACCTGATTTATTTCACTCAACGTTATATTTTCCAGGTGCATCATTTTCCTGTAAATGTCTCAAATTTGTCATTCTTTATAGCATAGTAGTATTCCATTATATATAGTTACCACATTTTTATTATCCAGTCATCTGTTGATGGGTATACAGGCGGCTTCCAGGATTCAGCTATTACCAGTTGTGTTGCTATAAACATTGGTATGCAGGTATCACTGTAGTACGATGACATAAGGTCTTTGAAGAAGATACCTAGCAGGGGGATCACTGGGTTGTACGGAGTTTCTAATTTCAGTTCTTTGAGAAATCTCCATACTGATTTCCATAATGGCTGTGCTAGTTTACATTCCCACCAACAGCGAAGGAGGGTTCCTTTTCTACCACAGCCACACCAGCATTTGTTATTGTTTGATTTCCTAATGATTGCCATTCTTTCCAAGGTAAGATGGAATCTTAGGGTTATTTTAATTTGCATTTCTCTAATGGCCAGAGATGTTGAACATTTTTTTATCTATCTGTTGACCATTTATATTTCTTCCTCTGTGAAGTGTCTGTTCAGATAAATCATTATTTTTCACATTCAATACATTACATTTTCAAAGCTAAGTTTGTTTTTGAATCCTGGCTCATACTTTTTATATGTAATATTTTGAAAGTAATTATAAGTTCATTGTAACTGTAATTATAATTGTGCAGTAAATTTCAGAGTTGATCATGACTTATATTTTCCTTACAGATGTTCCATGTATCTTCAGTGGTGACCAGATTGGGATGCTAGATCCTCATCAAACACTTTTTGGCCCCCAAGAATCAGGCCAGTGTTGGAATCTCAAAGATGATAGCACAGAAATTAGTGAGCTTTCTGACCAGTTTGCACCCTTGACTGGTGTTTTTGGAAGCACCAAGGAGACGTTTATAAATGGCAGTTTTCCAGGAACAGTTTTTCGTTTCCCTCTTCGGCTACAACCTTCACAGCTTAGTAGCAACCTCTATAATAAGCAGAAGGTTCTCGAGCTGTTTGAGTCTTTCAGGGCAGATGCAGACACAGTGCTGCTCTTTCTGAAAAGCGTGCAAGATGTCTCTTTACATGTTCGAGAGGCCGACGGGACAGAGAAACTGTTGTTCAGAGTGACTGCGAGTGAGAATAAGGCCCTGAAACATGAAAGGCCAAGTTCTATAAAGGTTCTGGGAACTGCTATCAGTAACTACTGTGAAAAGATCCCAAGCAGTAGCATCACCTGTGTAACATATCATGTAAATATAGTTTTGGAAGACGAGGGTACTAAGGATGCACAGAAGACATCGTGGTTGGTGTGTAACAGTGTGGGTGGGCGAGGGATTAGTAGTAAGCTTGACGCTTTAGCTGATGACTTGAAATTTGTCCCAATCATTGGAATTGCCATGTCTTTATCAGGCAGAGATGATGAAGAAACAGGAGCAGTGTCTGATTTCTCAGGAAAAGCATTTTGTTTTCTTCCTTTGCCACCTGGTGAGGAGAGCAGAACAGGGCTCCCAGTTCACATCAGTGGATTCTTTGGCTTGACTGACAACCGCAGGAGCATCAAATGGAGAGAGCTGGACCAGTGGAGAGATCCTGCGGCCTTATGGAATGAATTTCTCATTGTGAATATTGTCCCCAAAGCTTATGCTACTCTAATCTTAGATTCCATAAAACGTCTGGAAACAGAAAAGAGCTCTGATTTCCCCTTGTCAGTTGACCTCATCTACAAGCTTTGGCCCGAGGCTAGCAAGGTTAAGGTTCACTGGCAGCCGGTGTTGGCACCCCTGTTTAGCGAACTCTTCCAGAATGCCGTTATTTACTCATTCAGCAATGACTGGGTCAGGTTGGAGCAGGCGTACTTCTCTGAACTTGATGAAAGTTTGGAATACACAAAATCTGTGCTCAGCTACCTCCAGAGGTCAGGGAAGCAGATCGCCAAGCTACCAGGAAATCTGGCCGCTGCTGTTCAGCTCAATGCCGCTGCCTCATCTGTCGCCACCCCTGTGAGGAAGGTGACAGCCACGTGGGTGCGGCAGGTACTGCGGAAGTTTGCACACCTGGGCAGCACAGAAGAAAAGCTCCACCTTCTAGAATTTGTGCTTTCTGACCAGGCCTACAGTGAGCTGCTTGGGCTGGAGCTGCTACCTTTACAGAATGGGAATTTTATACCCTTTTCCTCATCTGTGTCAGACCAAGATGTTGTTTATATTACCTCAGAAGAGTATCCAAGGTACTACAGTGCTGGCTTACTCTTAGGGGTTCTTTGTTCCTGCCACACTTGGGGTCCTTTCTTGGAATATTCACAAGTTATCTCTGCAGATTTTATAATTAGGAAGACTTTTAAAGGAATGCTTTGTTAGGATATTAAAGAATACATTTTATAATTTAAAGTAAAAAATTGTTCCAACCTTTATCACTCAAAAAGTTATTGGGCATGGTTGCCGTGCCTGTAGGCCCGACTACTTGGGAGGCTGAGGCAGGAGGCTTGTCTGAGCATGAGATTCTGAGGCCAGCTTGTATAACAGTGAGAACCTATCTCCAAACAAATTATGGGATGAATTGTTCCTCTTTTAAATTTCAATAACAACGCTGAAAACAGTGATTACAGTTGTTAATAATAACTACATTAATCATTAACGAATTATTTTGATGAAATGTAAAATGAGGTATTAACTATAATTCAGGATTTGTACTGACATGTCAAAAAATAAATTTTGTCCTATGGTATTTAGAATACTTGTGGATTTATACGATATATGATGCCCTATGAGCAGAGCCTGTTTGATCAAAATATACTGTGATTTAATGTGTAGATTTTAATTTAGGTAAAATAAGACAACAGGTTTAACTGGCTGGAATTTACATGGTACTGTAGTAGGATTGTTTGTTTGTTTCTTGTGCTGGGGATTGAACCCAGGGCCTTGTGCATGATAGATAAGCACTCTATCACTGGGCTACACTCCTGTTCAGAGTAATTTGTTTTAGAATTGTTAGGGGATTATAATTGCTATATATCTTTCTTGTTCTAGGTCCCTTTTCCCAGGTCTTGAAGGAAGATTTATTTTGGATAACTTGAAACCTCACCTTCTAGCTGCTTTAAAAGAAGCTGCCCAAACCCGAGGTATTCTGGTTGTTTAGAAAACCTTTTTTACAAAAATATAAAACAGTTTTTAGAAGTTTTCTATTAATAATTACCCATTGCAGACTTGTAAATCAGCAATTTTGTATGAGTCAATGCCATAGAATTGTCACTCTTTGTTTTTATGGTACCAGGGATTGAATTTGGGACCTTGCTGCTTAGGATTGTTACTCTTCAAGCTGTTTCAGGAGCCATTGTAGCATTTAAAAGAATTCAAAAGAAGTGTTGCTTTTAAGACCGCTCCTCTTGCCCTCTGATGGTGGATATATCAGAAATCTCATCTTAGCCTGCACAACACTTTACATTTTTTTCAAGTGCTTTCCATTTCTTTTATTTGAGCCTTCCATGCTCACACTTTGTGGCCTTTTTGTGGTAATGAAGACAGTGATTGTGAGTTAAATTTCATAGGTAGGAAAAAGGGTAAATATTCAAGGTCATCGTCTGAGTGACTGGGATAGGTTTTCCACCTTGTCCTGCTTCTTGGGTTTCCTCTCCACAGCTTTTTGGGGTTATGATGAGTTTGCATTAGTCATGATAAGCTTCCAAAAAATGGGGATTAATAAATTGAGCCTCAAAACAGTGTCAGGAAAGGGAACTGATGAGTACTTAGGAAAGCTTCAGAATTATTTTTAGGGAAAGAGTAATTTGGGGGAAAAATCACCGTAATTCTAACTTTAATACCATCTATCAACTTTATAAAACTGTTGCACTTTTTCCAAGTTAGATACTGACCTGAAATATTCTAAATCTGGATTTGTCCCACTGGTAAACATTGTAAAGCATATTCTCTGTGATATGTCTTGACTAGCAGTGCTCTTTTCTTTTTAAAGGTAATGTCTCCAGGAAAAGTCGCTAATAATTTTTCATCTTTATTCATTAAAATATACATGAAAGGAATTAGAATAGGGGAGGCAAATTAGGGTGGCATTAAACTGAGACTAAGAAGAGTGAGTATGTGAATGTTGCTTCCTATAAGGTTAAGGTATCTGTAACCATCAGATAGTCAGGGTGAGATTGATTTTTCCAACATCTAGGGATTACTCATTTAATTGGGAATTGTCATCTTTAAAATAGCCTTTTTTGGGAATCTTTACTCCCAAAATTTCTTTAACCCTGTTGTGCTTTGCTCCAATCTTATAGAACTCCTCTGCCTCCCTTCCTTCTTCTTTCAAATTGCTTGTTCTATTCCTGTTTTAAAATTTTGTATTGAAGTATACAGCATTTGCTTCTGCACATATTAGAAAGCAGGTGTAGTGAAATGCATAAACTAACCATGCCCTTGTAACTTAGCTTGGAAAAGAGGAAGTTACCAGCCCCATAGCCCTCTATTTTCTGCAGCTTGGGGGAGCTGTGGTCCTGTCCTTTAGCAGCAGAGAGTAACATGGCTAGTCACTTTAGCAACACAAGACATAATACAGTATGTACTTTGCATCTTGGCTCCTTTTTAAAATTAGTGCCTATTAATGGGTTTCATTTGGCATATTCCTACACGGATATGACATCCTGTGATAGTTTCCGCTCCCTGTAATCCTCCTTGCTTTTCTATACCAACTTTGTTATTCTCTTCTTCTTTCAGGTAATCTCTTTGTTTCTCTCTTTTTTTTCCTTAGTTCCCACATATGAGAGAAAACATGTGACATTTGTCTTCCTTAATCTGGATTATTTTGTTTAACATGATAATTTCTAGTTCATCCATTTTCCTGCAATCAATAATCTCATCTTCTTTAGGGTTGAATAATACTCCACTGTGTGTGTATGTATATACATATACATACATATGTGTATGCATGTATATCACATTTTCTTTATCCATTCAGCACAACAGGCACCTAGCCTATTTCTATATCTTACCTGTTGTGAATTGTGCCACAATAAACATTGGTATGGAGGTGTTTCTTTAGTATGCTGACTTTATTTTGTTAATATGTTGAGAACTGATATATGTAACAGGATCAAATGGTAGCTCTGTTTTTAGTTATTTTTAAGGATTGTCCATACTGATTTCCATAGTGGTGGTACTAATTTACATTCCCACTAGCAGTGTAGAAGGGTTCTTTTGTCCCTGCATGTTAACAATAACAGTATTGTTTTTTGTATTCTTGATGATAGTCATTCTGACTGGAATGAGATAGAATCTCAGTGTAGTTTTGCTTTGCTTTTCCCTGATGGCTGATGATGTTGAACTTTTTTTTCATATACTTCTTGGCCATTTGTATTTCTTTTCAGATGTGTCAGTTTAGTTCATTTGTTTATTCATTGATTGGTTTATTTATATTTTTGGTATTAAATTTTCTTGAGTTTTTATATATGCTAGATAATAGTCCTTTGTTGGAAGAGTAGTTGGCAAAGATTTTCTCTCATTCAGTAGTCTCTCTCTTCATTCTCTTGTTTCTTCTGCTCTGCAGAAGCTTTTGAATTTGATGCGATCCCACTTGGTAATCCTTGCTGTTATGTCCTGTGCTATTGGAGTATTTTTCAGGAAGTCATTGCTTGAATCTATGGGTTGAAGTGTGTCTCCTGTTTTCTTTTAGCAGTTTCAAGGTTTCAGATCTTATACCTAGGTATTTGATTCATTTAGAATTGATTTTTGTACAGAGTGAGAGTTTCAATCTAATGGATATCCAGTTTTCCCTGCACCATTTGCCAAAGAGGTTGTCTTTTCTCCAATGTTTATTTGTGGCTCTTCTGTACAGAATCAGATGGTTGTAGTTCTGTCAGTCTGTTTCTGTGTCTACTATTCTATTCTGTTGGTCTATGTGTCTTTTTTGTGTTAGTACAATGCTGTTTTTGTTACCATGGCTTTGTAGTATAATTTAAAATCATGTATTGTGATATCTCCAGCCCTCCTCTTTTTGCTCAGGATTGCTTTGGTTATTCTGAGTCTTTTGTGTTTCCATATGAACTGTAGGATTGATTTTTCCAGTTTTTTTAGAATGTCATTGGTATTTTGATGGGGAGTTCATTGAATAGATTGTTTTTAGTAATATGGCCATTTTAACAATATTAATTCTGCTGATTTCTGAACACAGGAAGTCTTTCCATCTTCTAGTGTCTTCTTCAGTTTCTTTCTTCAGTGTTCTGTAAGTTTTATCGTAGAGGTTTGTAGGGAACGGGGAAAAGGGACAGTACTAGAACCTCTGCAGTATGTCCTAGTCCCCTGTGAGTCATGACAGCACAAGGCAAATTAATTAATATATAGACAGAAAATAAGACTTAGAGAAGAACTGAGCTTTGGGCCTGATCAGTGCCACTCTGGGTGGCAAAGACTCCAGACTCCAAGCTTGCCATACCTTTATTCAGAACATTGCCTGAAACAAAAGTAGCAAATGACTCAGAGGGCCTGGATCCTAGAACAGTGGGGAACTATGCAGATAAAGATTTGGTTCCTCCCAGGATGTCTTCATTTGGTGTGGTCCCACCCTGGAGCATCACAGCATCAGGGAACCATTGAGGTCTTAGCTGTGACCAGAGGCGAAAATGGCCCTATGTCTGGACGTGCCCTTGCTGGCTTATAGACAGGAAAACTAGGCCCTAATCATGATTTAATTATGAAATGATTTTTCCCCCCAAATCATGTAGAATTGCTCCCAACAGAGGTTTAGCCAGAGCAATTAGGCAAAAGAAATAAATAAAAGGGATATAGATAGGAAAGGAAGCAGACAAATTATCCTAATTTGCAGATAATACGATCCTATACTTAGCAGACTTTTAGGTCTGATAAACAAATTCAGCAGAGTGGCAACTCAAAATCAACATATAAAAATCAATAGCTTTTATATACCTCAATAATTAACTCACTGAGAAAGAAATCAGGAAAACAGTTGCATTCACAGTAGCTGAAAAAAGTGCTTTGGACTTCTTGAGCTTACAATTATGAGATTTATCTAGATCATTACATGTATCTATGGCATACTCTTTTTCACGTCTATTCTGTCTCATTGTATGGTGGATTACTTTCTTTTGAAGAGAGAATTTTTGTTGATGGCAGGCAGTTTCTGAGGTAGATATGGCAAATCAGCCAAAAGTTATTGACCACCAAATCAGATGAAAAGTGTAGAAGACCAGTAGAGTAATTAATGCTTTTGCTCACAAGTTTCCAAATGTCCTGTGGTACAGAGCATAGCCACAATTTGCTTTTCTAGGCCTGGGAGGATGGGGGCCCCACACTTGGCGGTGTACTTTTAGAGATGTGTTAAATTTGCAAGTTAATTTAGATAGTTTTCTGTCTTTACAGAGTTGAATCTTTCCTCTTTCTATGTCTTTTCATTTTCTTATGTACTGCATGTTCTGGTTAGTTATTTTCAGTTTGTATTATAAACATTTTGTCACTGATTTGTTTAATTTTCTTAAAAAAATTTTTTTTATTAACACATGTTTGTGCTATAGTGTTGATATTCATCATGGGGAGTTGGTACATGTAGGTAACACATTTTAATATTTTCTACTTTCCCTTCCTTCCCCCTCCCACTTTGGTTAATTTTCTTTGGACTGTTCACTAGATGCCCACTCATTAATCGTTCTTTTGTTCATCAGTCATAGTGTATGGTTATTGAAAGCATTGATCTTTTTCTCTTGAACCTCAGAATTAAATGGATCAGCCCACAACCTAGTCAGAGGCAGCACTACAAAACCACAGGCTTCTTCTCATGGGCCTAACCCCTACAAAAAATAGAGGATCCTGCCCTAAAAACTTACCAAGCAGGTGTAGATTCTGAAAGTCATTCGACTTTCTTAGAGGTGTAGGCTATATGTGAGTATTAGTACGAGAGAAGAGAAGCTAAGTGTATTATGTTTATGGAGCTTTCTTCATAGGATAGGAAATACCACAAATGTATAATAACACTTGGTATTTTTTACTCTCTGTAGTGGTTACTCAATTGTGTTAGTGTCAGAAAGCACTATGGATTCTGTTTACCAGTGGTGGGTACAAACTAATTGCCCAGTCTGGAAAGTACAGTGCTACTTCATGAAATTGAAACATGTTTATTTTCTGCTGTGGGGACTTCTCTTCTAATTCTATAGCTCAGTCTTTCTCATTATCTAATAATTTTACCTTTTACTTATATTCAGATATAAATGTCTTAGCCAAATATTAAATTACTGCTTTTATTTTTAGTGTTTACTTCTGTTGCCCATTTTTCATTCACAGTTAAAAATGCTTCAATATCTTCCATTTCAGGGCAAACAGAATAAACCTTCACTGTCTTTTTTTGCATTCTATCTGTCAGGTAAAAGGGCTGAAAACCAAGACCAGAGCAGGACACAACAAGCCTTTATTAGGGGAACAGATCTGCCAGGCTGTCTCTGAACAAAGGAGAGACAAAAGCAATATGGCCAGGACAGCAGGTGCCCTTTATAGGAGCGGGGGTGGGCCTTGTAGGAGCTGAGGTGGGGTTGAGTGAGGTAGTGGTGAGGGAGGAGCCTGTGATGTCACTAGTTGCTAGGAGGAGAGCAAGTATTAGGTTACTCTTTTGGTGGGAGTAGGGGTGTGTTGGAAAGAAGGTAGTTATTATATACAGCAGCCACTCTAAATTGGAGGGAAATCTGTCACTATCACAGTCCACCTTGTAAAAAAGTAGCCCTATTACCATTACCATTTGTTATCACTATAGACTTACATTGTCATCTGACTAACTCAGCTGAGGTGACCGATGAATGATTTCTCTGTTATTACATCCAGGGGACTTTTTTGATTCCTTTTATTTGATCTCCCTAAAGGTCTGATAATATTGCTCACTTCATGTTGAATCCTCAGCTTTTATGATACCATTCTTTCTTGATGACCTTCTAATTCTTTGCCTGCTTCTCAGAATTATTTCTGAATCCCTGTTCCTTAGTTCATTTACTAAATAGAAATTCATTTGAGGGCTCCTTCCTCAGCTCTTTTATTTTGTTCATTTTCTTTGAGTATACTTAACTCATATGCTAATGACTCTCACAGCACCCCATCTTTGAGAGGGTAATCTATCAGTACCACTGGAAACCTGGGCTTGTCATGCAAATCTAGGCTTAAACTTCATTTGTCTATTTTTTGTGTGACTTTGTTGTTTTTTAATTTTCCTTTTTATGAGTATGTTTGTAGTACATAATGATTACATTTGTGGGGTGTTGGTTCATGTATGTAAGGCATCTTAATTCTTTTGAGCAAATTCCCCTCTCTTCCTCATCAATGATATGGTATTACACTGGCATCTTTCCATAGGGTACATCTGAGATCCCTAGGATTTGACTACATGAAATGCAAGACCACTTTATCAAAAAGTTAATGAAATGAGAATAAGGTGTTGGTGGAGGATGGTAACCATCACAACTGACAGTTGAATTTATCCAAATTTGTATAATCAGGGCAGGGCAAGTTAATGGAAAGCATTTGTTTTAGTATTTACTCATAGCACGGATTCCTCTCAAAACCAGCTGATGTATACAGAATGTTAACTCAGTACCTAGCATGTAATAAATACCAAATGAATAGCTATTATGATCATTTTATACTTGGAGTTCCTTAAGTATTTAAAATCAACATTTAAAAAATTTTAGTCCTCATACCACCCCCCCTTTTAAAAATTTTATCGGTACATTTTAGGTATACAATATGACATTCATCATTGGGAGTTTGTCCCTTTACATTATCTCTCTTGGTTCTTATTTTTTCCCCATTCCCCTGCCCTCCCTTCAACCCCTCCATCCCTCCCTATTTACAAAGACTTTGTTTCCATTTTTTCTTTTCCTCCTATTAATTCCATTCCCTTCTTTCTTTTCCCCTACCCCTCCCACTTCCCTTTCCCCTTTGCCCCTTTTCTTCCTATTTCACATTGTCTATTATACCTTCTAGTCCTTATTTACACTTTCAGTTTCTCACACTAGAGAAACTATTCTGTATTTACACAACTGTAACCTATTTATTTCAGAGTATTGCCTCAGTGTGCATCCATTTAGCTATAAATGTCTAATTTCTCATTTTTTATGGCTGAGTAGTACTCCATTTTATTAAAAAAACCACATTTTCTTTATCCAGTCTCCAGCTGATGGGCAATTAGGCTACTTCTGTTGTGCCCAGATTGCGAAGTCCCAAAGACCACCAGGAGGCCGTTTCCGATGTAAGCACACGAGGGTCGTTTATTCAAGCTTAAGCAGGGACTCTCAATTGTCATCGACACAGTGGATCGAGATTGAGAGCCCTGAGTTCCAAATTAGCGGGGTTTTTATAGAGGTTACAGCAAGGTTTGGAGATTCTCTACTTAGCAGTTACATGATTGGTTAACATTTAGCGAGCATGAAGTGTACATTTTTGATTGGCTGAACTCATCAGGGGTAAGGGGGGATTATGTATAGGTTTTACAAAAGAAAAGAAGGACAAAGGTTAGTGGGCAACTGTCACGTATTGATGGTCAGCAGACACAGTGACTAATGGTCACGACCACCCAGCACTGACAGTCAACACATTGACAGACTGTTCCTACAGATAGTGGGCCCAGGATGTTCATTTCCTGGGTAAACAGATGGCTGAGTAATTAACTTAGGAACTTTGGTTTGTTACAGACTGTATCTTTTGTTCTAGAGCAAACACATTTTAACCATTAATTTGAGAGGCTAGGGAATGGTGGATTTTAGCAAAATGGAGTCGCTTTGGTCTCACACTTCCAAGTTTTAGCTATTACAAATTGTGCTGCTATGAACATGGGTGCACATATATCACTGTGGTATGATTCTTTTAATTCTTTGGGGAAGATACCCAGCAGGGGAATAGCTGGGTCAAATGGGACTTCCAGTCCTAGTTCTTTGGGGTATCTCCATACTGATTTCCACAGTGGTTGCACCAGTCTACACTCCCACCAGCAGTGGAGCAGTGTTCCTCTTTCCCCACAGCCCCTCCAGCATTTGTTATTGGTTGATTTCATGATAGCAGCCATTCTTTCGGGAGTGAGGTGGAATCCCAGCGTTGTCATCAGCAGCACCCAAAGAACCACCAAAGTGGAACAACATTTTCACATGCTTATATGCTATTCCTACTTCTTTGTCTGGGAAGTGTCTGTTCATTTCAGATGCCCATTTTTGGATTGGGTCTTTAAATTTGGGAGGTCTGATCTTTTAAAATTCTTTATAGATTCTAGATAGTAGACCATTGTCTGAGGGACAGCTGTGCTGGGGGCAGCTCTGCTCCTTGGCGCCAGTGCTCCCCTTTTTGCTTTTGAGTGATCTTGGTGAGAATGATGCTGCTGTTGTGGGAAATATGAAATATGAATTATTATATCTCCCAATCTGTTAACTGTATGATATACCAAATTCTTGTTCTCTAGAAATCAAAGAATGAGTCCTAGGAAAGATGGAGGTTAAAAGTAGGAAGATATTTATTGATAGGAAAGCTCCTTAGGGGCAGGAGGGGTCCTGAGTGAGTGAGTAGCCCAAGGATCCCACTTTACAGAGAAGTTTTATAGGGTGAAACCCACATGGGTACAATGTGGGCCATAGCCATGAACACCCAATAAGATTGCAAGTATAATCACTTAGGTAATGGTGGTCCAATTAGGAAGCAAGTCACATAACAAGCGTGGATGGAAAGAATAAGCATTCTCCTAGGAAGTGGTGGGTCCAGAGATCTATGGTCACCCCCAGGGTGGTTGATGCCTAGCTATACTTCACTAAGCCCAGTTCTTTGAAGAAATATGTGCATCTGGTCATCTTGTCTCCATCTTGAGGCCTGGTTTTCAGCCGATATGCAGCTGTGGTGTGTTTCACCTTTGTCCTGGTCTTCTCGAGGACTTAGCCCTATCTGACTGCCTATAATATTTCTACCTAGCTCATCTATCTATAATACTACTACTCTCCTGCTTGGTCCATAATGAACACTTGATTTGTCTTCTGTGTTCCGCAGTTTGCAGGTTCTATTGATTTGTCCCTGGACATTTTCTCTGTCGGTCTCTTTTATCCTACTGTCATTGTTGTAGTGCAAGTCCTATAATTCCTTGTGATGTTGTTAACCATATCCTTACAATTGCTGTATCTGCCTCCAGTGCTCACTCTTTGTCTGATTATGTTACACCCCTGCTGCAGGTTTTCCACTGAATCTTGATTTTGTCAGGAGAAATCAGATCTTCCTATTAAGGGCTGGATGGTTTTCCATGATTGTGAACTTTCTGTGATAGTGAATTTCTATGTGAGCATTTGTGATTGTGAAATGATGCCTCATTCAAGTTCCTTCGTACTAGTCATGCAATCACGTAAAGGTTGATAAACATGTATGCCCCCTACCATACAGCACAGTGCCTACTTCAGGCTAGGCACTCAGTAATTTTTCTTTCTTATCAGAATAAACATTTTCTCATATCTGTACTTTTGTATATGGTGTTTCTTTTGTATAGAATACTTTCTTCCATCCTCCACTTGCCCCAGTTAACTTTTCTTTTCTTTTTGATGGTGCTGGAGATCAAACTCAGGACTTCATGCGTACTAGCAAGCACTGAACCACTGAGCTACATCCCCAACCTCTAACTCTTTTCAAATTAGTTTTTAAAAACTAATAAAACATAAAAATCATGCATGTGTGTGCAACCTTTTGTGGTGTTTTGATACGTGTATACATTGTATAATACTTCAATCAGGTTAAATAGTCCATTTCCTCAAACATTTATCATTTCCTTATGATGAAAACATTAAAATCCTTTCTTCCAGTTTTTTGAAATACACAGTATATTATTTATAGTTACTCTACTGTACATAGCAGAAATTCTTACTCCTTTCTACCTATAGCTTTGTTCCCATTAATCATCCTCTCCCCATTAACGTTGGATTTCATTCTTTTTGACTGAATATTGTTCCATGGTGAATATGTACCACATTTTCAGTCTGTTTATCAGTTGATGGACATTTAGGTTTTTTCTACTGCTTGACTATTATGAATAGTGCTGTAGTTAATATTGGGAATGTAAAATGACTTAGACATACAGATTTCATTTCCTTTGAGTAAAAACCCAGTAGTGGGATTGCTTGATCCTCTGGTAGTTTTAGTGTTATTTTTTGAGGAACCTTCATACTGTTTTGATTTCTATTCCCACTAATTGTGTATAAGGGTTTTCTTTTCTCTACATCCTGGTCAGCACTTGTTGTCTTTGGAATAATAGCTATTCTTAATGGGATAAGGTGATATTCATTTCCCCGATGATTAGTGATTTTATTTTTCATATACCTGTTGGCCATTTGTATGTTTTCTCTTGAGAAGTGTCTGTTTAGATCTTTTGCCCATTTTTAATTGGTTTTCTATTTTTTTCTGTTGAGTTTTTATAGTTTCTTAAATGTTCTGGATATTGACACCTAGAGTTTGCAGATGTTTTGTTCCATTCTGTGTATTGATCTTTTCTCTGATGATTCCTTCAGTGTACAGAAACTTCATGATAAATACTATTTGTCTGCATTTGCTTTTGCTTGCTATGCTTTTGGGGTCTTGTTAAAAAAATCCTTTCCCCTTCAAATGTGCTGAAGCATTTTCCCTGTGCTTTGTTCTAGTAGTTTCATGTCTTGCATTTGTCTTTTAATCTGTTTTGAATTGATTTTTATAACTGGTGAGAAATAGAGGTCTAGTTTCAGTCTTCTTCATTTGGATGCCCAGTTTTCCCAGCATCATTAACTGAAAAGGCTGTCCTGTTGTCAAAGCACATTATTAACATGTTTGTCAAAAATCAGTTGCCTGTGTATGCCTGGATTTACTTCTAGGCTCTCTATTCTGTTCCATTGGCCGATGTGTCTGTTTTTATTCCATTACCATGCTGTCTTGATCACAGCTTTGTACTATATTTTGAAGTCAGGTAGTGTAATACTTCCTGTTTTGTTCTTTTTGTGTAAGATGGCTTTGACAATTTAGTGTGTATGTATGTTTATACAAACTGTAGGATTTTTTTCTAACTCAGAAAAATGTCATTGGTATTTCAATAGGAATTGTATTGAATATGTAGATTGCTTTAAATGTTAATGGACACTTTAGCACTATTAATTCTTCCATGAACATGGGGTGTCAGTTCTATTTTTTGGTGTCTTTTAATTTCTTTCATCAGTGTTTTATAGTTTTTGTTGTAAAGGTCACTTATCTCTGATTAAATTTATTCCTAGATTTTGTATCTATTATAAGTGGGATTGCTTTTCTGAATTCTGTTTTAGATAATTCATGTTGGCATATTTCAGTGCTATTGATTTTTGTATATTGATTTTGTATGCTGCAACTCTGCTGAATTTATTAATTGTAATAGGTTTTTGGTGTAGTCGTTAGAATTCTTTGTATGTAATGTGTCTCCTAGTGAAAATTTTACTTAGTCTTTTCTAGTTTGGATTCCATTTATTGCTTTTTTGTGTGTTTTTGCTCTGGGTAGAACTTCAAGTACTATGTTGAATATAGTTGACAGCATTGGGCATCTTTGTCTTGTTCCAGACAAGCTTTTAAAAGCTTTCAGCTTTTTAAAATACGATATGTTTTAGCTGTTAGTATACTATAAATGGTCTTTATTATGTTGAGGTACATTCCATGCTTAATTTGTGCAGAGTTTTTATCATGAAAGGATGCTGAATCTTTCCAAATACTATCTTTTCTGTGTCTGTTGAGATAACCAATATGGTGATTTTCCTTCATTCTGTTAATATGTTGTATCATGTTTATCAATTTGGTGGCTTTCTTGCCCTGTCCTATAGTGGATGGAGTCTTGGTTCCCTGTCTTATGCCTGGAAGTTGGAAAGGGTTGGCCTGTCCACTGGTCCCATATGTCTTGACTGTGAGTACTAACTGGGGAGCAGGGATCTTGAGGCTCTGTGTGCACTAGGTCTTATCATGGCAGACTTGATAATTGGTTTTAAGTGTAAGGTCTTGATTTAATTCCTTCTCCCTCCCCCAGGTGGAAGGTATCTTGCTCCATGCTGCATTGCTTGGAGTTGGAGGAGAGGTAATGTGGGCAACTTCTTTCCTTCCTTTCTTCCTTATTTCTCCTTTCCTCAATGTCTATTATTATTATTATTATTATTATTATTGTTCTGAAATCCAGTATTCTAGTCTTTCATCTGGCCCCCTTTACTCCCGTGAAGGCAGTTTGGTAGGTAGATAGCTGTTCACATTGGTGCCTGTGGGGAAATGATTACTGGAAGATCTTAGCCACCATCTTTGCTGTGTTTCCCTAGCAGCAACTAGGTAATTATCATATTCAACTCATTAGTCTTCTCCAAGAAGCTTTGACATCTTTTCCTTTGGCCCTACCCCTGCCATGTAGGCATGAAGTTCATGCCTCTCTTGTTCTTAGAACTGAGGACACAGTCCATTTAATCCACTCTGCTCTATTATGATCATATTCTTACTGGGCTAAACTTTGAAGTCCTTGACAGCAGGGGCAGTCATTATTTTATTTTTGTATTCTGGGGTCTGGCCAAGTGCTGGGTGATAGGTTTGTTGGACATGTTGATACTTCTACCTGCTGGTCTGGGCCAGGATGACAGGAGTAAGGCTACAAAGGCGAAAGACAAATCTTGCCACTGTGCCTATGACTCAGGATTTTTTTTCAAATCAATGTCTTCTGTTATAGTATTTGTTCTCTACAACTCTGAAAGAAGAGAACCCATATCATTTCTATTACAGAAACTCAAAGAAATTGAAGGACTTAAATGACTTATATGAGTTGCAGAGTTGGAGCCACAATTCTGCTTTTTGCTTTTCATTTGGAAGTTTAGATTATTTCTTTAGCAAGTTACATGAGTAAATGGGTGACTATCAGAAATTGGTGAATAAAGAGATAGTTAGAAGAGTAGATAATTGGGTTTTGGATGAAACTCAGTAGAATAAAGAACATGTAAGTGAGCCAAATGCCTAATAGATTCGTGCAAGGATCCTATTTATATATTTTCATACATATTTATTAGATATGGTCATATCTTTGTTCCATTTCATAAATATTTGTCTTCTATAAGTATTTGTTTCAATTTCCCATATGCAGCAGGCATTATGTTGGATTAAATTAATATAGAGAGAATAAACATGAACAAGCTCCCAGTAGAATGAGGATACTGATGCAAATCAGTGCTGTCATTCAGTGTGACAGGCACTTTCTGAAACACTGAGATTGCAGTGCCCATCTTGAGGGGTGCAAGTGGGAAAAGCAGCTTGTGTTGCATCTTGCACATACAGGGTAAAGGTTGCAGCAATTAGGTCTGGAGGAAAAGAGTGTTTTTGGGGTCCATTTCAACACCTCTTTGTCATAATTTATACGTTTTCTACAGCGATAATGATATCTCATGTACATACGTAGAAATCTTCAGAAAGTATAGCATTTTTTAGGTGCCTGCCTCAGGTATACAGATAGTGGTATTCTGAAGAGTTTGACACAGGACTTGTACTGTAAAGATACCTTGGCTACCATTGCCATAGCTATTGGTCAGAAGGGCCATGTCTTAGGAAGAGGCTCTTTGTGCCTTCCATCACGACCCTCCGCCTCATTCTGGCCAGTGCCATCTCTCCTCCAAATGCATGCGTGACTTTGTTGTCTGCCTACATTCATTCTTGCCTCTACAGTTAAACAGTGCACCATGAGGATTATCTTTCTAAAATATTATTTTTCCTTGTTTTTGGGAAAATCTCTCAAAGGGTCTCCCTTGTACAAGGGGAGAAAGGCCAGAATCTTTAATATTCCCTATGAGGTATTTTATGTCTGGGTCTATTTTCTGGGGTAATGAAGATATTTGGTGTGGAGAAATGTGATATAAAGGTTTGAAGGTACTCATTTCTTCCTTGCTGAGGTTCGTTGTTTCCCCTGATGTTTCCCATGTTTGGAAGGAATGTTCTCTTCTCCCCTCAGGTGTGGTGCACGTGAGTTTTCCTTTTCAGCACCCTCCATCTCACTGGCTGGTACTCTTCCTATTTGTGCTTCCCCAGCACTGGACTCACCATAGCACTCACACATCTACACTTTAGTTGTTTGGCGTCAATTTTCTAATACTACCATCTCCAATAAACAGAGACAAAGTCTGGAACCATATCTAGTTGTTCATTTCTGTGTCTCCAGCACTCGGTATTGCTGCTGTCAAATGCCTGCCTATAACATAACTAGAAGGATATTAATTTAATAACTTAAATTGCTTTGATTAAACCTCTGGTCCTTATTTCGGCTGCCAAGTTGAGCCTAATGTACCTGAATGCATAACCATCATGGTGAGTTGCAGCAGTTTGCCTGACCACATACATGAATTAGGCAGAGGAAAGTTAGATGTCTTTGGAGGAATTCTTAGAAGTTTGTAATTATTTGACAGTTACCATAAACAAGCCATGAATCTCCCTTTCTTTATCATAAATTCAGAATTAATTGTACATTTACTTTGGATAGATAAACGTTTTTAAAAAATTGTATTTCTTCTCTTTCTCAGCTCTTACCTTGAGTCTCTGAATATTATGTGATGATTGCCTGCGAAAAATGCACTAGTAGCATAGCAAATGACCTTATGTGTACGAAATATAATTGATACATATAAAGTATGTGTTTTTTTTTTTTTTTGCTTTCTTTGTGAACTGAGCTTCCCAACCCTTACATAGTAGGGATTTAGTTTGCATTGAAATGTCTTAAAATTTTAAATGTATATAATCTGCTGTGTTCTGAGTTTTGCTTATGGCTTTTTGTTTACATAATGATATGTAAAGATTCTACAGACAACACTGTCCTAAGATAATTTCTATAGTGATTATCTAAACTTTGCAACAATCCTGGCATTTCTAAGAATGGATTTAATTATATTCTAGCTCAACAACTTCTCTGGGGATATTCAGGTAGGATAACTGACTGAATGTTGTGTTCATTTGAAGCCTGATATTTTTGTTCATTTGGTTTGTTGAATCCTGTTTTTTCATTTATCTGTGTAGCTAGAAATTATAACAATAATGTTTTTCTAGTGGTAAAACTATTAAAGGAGAGAGGAAACTACTAATGCAGACATTTGCTGTTAAAAGTACTTGAATAAAACCATATTTAAGTGACTTTGGAACACTCATTTCATAGAATATTTAGTTTCAAATGAAAGCTCATGTGGAAATATGAATTTAAATTGTGGTATTTAATGGGGAAGTGTGTCAGGTAATGGACCTCTGTTATACGACATATACAAATATGTTGATTAAAAAGGAGCAAGAAGAGTAAATTCTGAGATTTGGGAGTAGGAAGTGAGTGGCTTCACAAGGAACCATTTGGAGTTCAGCTTAGTGCTGAGGCTGAGCCCTCTCTGTCCTGGCCATAAGGAACAGTAAAGTGGCCTCCTGACTCTCAGTAGGCACACTCAGCGGATTGTTCTCAGAATTCTTATTTGTCATTTGACTGACTGCCATATTTTTTAATGAAAATTTTTGACTCAACTTATGGTATTATTTTCTCTAAGTTCTTTTCTTAGAGATGCAAGATTTGCCTTATAGAAACTTTTTATGGTAAATGTTTTCTTTAAAGCAGGTCATACATATATTAAACTAGTTTAGAGATGGAGCCATTGTTAAACTGATAGTTTATATAAATATTGGTTTGGCTTCTATCTTATGTTAAAAGTGCCTAATCATTCAGAGCTACTATTGCACCATTTTCCTTAAAGCATTGTCAATATATCTTCTATTTTGGAAGGTAAATCAGTAGTGATTCTCGAGCTATTGTTGTTTCTCCACTTAAGACTAAAGCAAAGAGTCAGTGGTAGTGTTAATGTCAAGATTTGGGTAAGCAGCTTGGTAACTGGGGCTCGTTTTGAACCCCCTTAACCATATCACCTGAGATCAGGGTGTTCGCAAGCCCTGCTACCTGCAGCGCCATTGCTAGGTCTGTGGCATGCCAGCTGGAGTCCTGGCTGGTAGGCAGGCTGCCTTTTCTCCTTTTCCAGTTTGGTCTTTTCTTTTTCTCTACTTTCTTTTCTTTTTTGTTTCTTTGGAGATTTAACTGATCCATCGTACACCATTTAATTGGACCTTCACTGTACCCTGTATGTATGTACAAGGAGATTGGAATCTCTCCACACTGTGGAGCATTGTTAGAACTCACCATCTGTCAAAGTTGCTATTACCACTTTGTGTGCCTGAAAAATATAAAAACTCACCTGGACTTGGAACCTTGGATCAGTATTGTGTAGCCAGTTAGATGTAACTTTGGAGTTGTCTAGTCAAACATGATAAACTCTCAGTTAACTAAAGCATTCAGGACTGAGATTTCTTGGTTAACTATATTTTTAAGTAGACTGCTATTTCTGTCTATGTTGAACCTGTCCTCAGTGTTAGCACTAAACATAAACATATGAACAAACATAGTACAGTGTTCAAATAGTGATTCATTGTGTTGCCGTTATTGTTTTCAGCATAGAAGAGATTAATTCATCTACAGAAAGGCAGAAACTGCGCATAGAAGAGTTCCTTCCAAGTTCAGTGATCATACTTGATAATAGTTTAGATAAAACCTTTCTGTCTCTAACCTCTTTTGACAATGCTGGTAATTTTTAAGGCCACAAAACCCATGACAAATCATTTATTAAAATTTACGAGAATGATATTACTGATCCTATTAGAGGTGCTTCAGTGGTTTTCTAATCCATGTCATGGAGACTTTTTTCATGTTAATATTTATACTTCAGGGTTAAACACTAAATTTCTTTCTACTTTCATACAAAGTAGATAGGACTTCAGCTTGAATCTACTTAATGTACTTAGAATTGTGTCTTACTACATTTTTCTCTCTCCTTTATTTCTGTTTTTTTCTTCAATTGAGCATGACTGGTGTGTTAGTTGCATGCTATCTGTGGAGTGCGTGTGTGTTGTGGCATTTTACTTACACATTAATATCACATGATTTTCCTGAAGATAGGTATATGTTTTATAAGTTGCCAAATTTCATGTAAGAATATTTGGTAGGATTATCTACAGAATGCATGTCATGTGGCAGTTGACTTAGAACATAAAGTGGTACATATTTAATTCTTTTATGAGTGTTTTGTTTTAATTTCTAATTCTTTTTATGTATCTTTAGGAATATATCCTTGGTTTACTTGTGGTTTGAATATTCTGTTATAGTTAAATTCAGTAACCATTTTTAAAGAACATTGTTGTACAACTGCATTATATTGTGATTCATAGACCAAAGAAGCTACACTGATGATACAAGATCTTACAATTATTAAAATACTACTGCTTGAATTACCCTAAATTATACAGTATAGAAAGTGAAAATATTCTGAATCTGGGTATTGTCACCTTCCTAGTTTGAGAAGTATGTCCTTGCTTAAATTTCTATGGCAATAATTTTGAAATGTCTCATTGTAACGTGAGATATAATTTCTTTATAGAAGGTAAAGTTGTCTTACTGATGAGAAGCATTTGAGATAAGATTGTTCTTCCTTGGTTAAAAAAATAATGTTACACAAAAGTACCAAGGGCTGGGCCAGGGATTTAGCTCAGTGGTTTCACTGCCTGCTGCGCAAGTGCAAGGACCCAAGTTCGATCCCTGGTACCAAAAAAAAAAAGTACCAAGGGCTGAGGTATGCCTCTTTTTATAGTGTTTTCTAAAATTATTCTTCTAAATCATATGTACACAGGGCAAATATTGAATATTAGTTTCTACTCGATTTAATTTGGGTTACTTTTTATTGCCTTGTGTGGGCATATACATACCCATAGGTTTGTAGAGTTATTTTTTGTTGTTGTTGTTCCTACTGATATTGCAAATACTCTGGAGCATGCAGTGCACTTAGAAAATGTTCATTTTAGACCAGTGGTTTAAAATCAGCAACCTCTCTTGCCACAAACAAAACAAAACAAAACAAAGCACTTACTTGTCTCTTAGTTTATAAATATCCAGAAGTAGAATTGTTTCAGTGGGTGACCACCCCTGCATTTATAGCAAGGTCCCACTTGCTCCCTTCGTTTACCTGTGAAACATTTCTGGAAATCCCAGGGCTCTGCAAAACACACTTTAAGAAGTAATATTAAATAATTGGGTTTTTGGAAAAGCTGTAGCTGCATTCATTATTTGGCATGCACCTAAAGCTGTCTTTATACTCAGAACCTATCCCCACTGTTCTTTCAGATGAGAGTTCAAGTCCCAGAAAGATTAAATGACACCTAAATAACACATCTGGTTGGTGGTTGAAAGGAAACTGGAGGTTTCCTTGCTGCCTGAGCTTTAGGAAGTTTTAGTCACTGAGCTAGAGGCTCAGGCTCATGCCCTGTCATCACACCCTTCTCCCCACCCGTGTAACCGTGTGGCTCCTGGGAACATGAACTAACACAAAAGATACTCATTTGTGTTTGCTTATCAAGTTTTACCCTTAAATGAAAAGATACTTATATAAACTTTGTGTACGTTTTCTGTGGTATTTTTATTTATGGACAAACAAGCCTTAAAAATGATTTTCATGTTGGTTCCATTTGTAGAACATTAGAGGATACTTTTTAAAATACATTTGATGCATTTTATGTATTTACTTCAAATAAATACTTTCTAAAGAGTATTAGTTTTCTCATAGTTTATTATGAATTTCTGTATAAATCCCCTATTGTTATTTAAGAAATCATTTTAGCCCAGTTAAACTGAATGTTTGCATTTATTTAAAATTCTTAAACAGTTTTCTAGTACTGCCATATCTGTGAGAATAGAGTTATGTGTACTTATAACATTTCTGTATATGATTACAGGAAGACCATGTACTCAGCTGCAGCTTTTAAATCCAGAACGATTTGCACGTCTTATTAAAGAAGTAATGAATACATTCTGGCCTGGCAGAGAATTGATTGTTCAATGGTATCCATTCAGTGAAGACAGAAATCACCCATCTGTTCCATGGCTTAAGATGGTTTGGAAGAATCTCTATATACATTTTTCAGAGGATTTGACTTTATTTGATGAGATGCCACTTATTCCTAGAACTACACTAGATGAAAGTCAGACATGTGTGGAACTCATTAGACTCAGGATTCCATCATTAGTCATTTTAGATGATGAAACTGAAGCACAGCTTCCAGGATTTTTAGCAGATATTGTACAGAAACTTGGAGGGATTGTCCTGAAAAAATTAGATGCCTCGATACAGCATCCACTCATTAAAAAATACATTCATCCGCCATTACCAAGTGCCGTTTTGCAAATAATGGAGAAGATACCATTGCAGAAATTATGTAATCAAATAGCTTCACTACTTCCAACACACAAAGATGCTCTGAGGAAGTTCTTGGCTAGCTTAACTGATATCAGTGAAAAAGAGAAAAGAATAATTCAAGAATTGACAATATTCAAACGAATTAACCACTCATCTGATCAGGGAATTTCCTCTTATACGAAATTGAAAGGTTGTAGGGTCTTGCACCATACTGCCAAGTTTCCAACAAACCTGCGACTTTCTATTTCAGTAATAGACAGTAGTGATGAAGCTACAATCCGCTTGGCAAATATGTTGAACATAGAGAAACTAAAGACTACTAGCTGCTTAAAGCTTGTTCTAAAAGATCTTGAAAATGCATTTTATTCACATGAGGAGGTAGCACACCTTATGTTATGGGTCCTTGAAAATCTTTCCTCTCTTAAAAATGAGAATTCAAATGTGCTTGATTGGTTAATGCCATTAAAATTCATTCCGATTTCACAGGAACAGATGGTATCAGCCAGTGAACTCTTTGATCCTGATATAGAAATACTAAAAGATCTCTTTTGCAATGAAGAAGAAATGTGTTTCCCTCCCTCAGTTTTTACCTCACCAGATATTCTTCATTCTTTAAGACAGATTGGTTTAAAAAATGAAGCCAATCTTAAAGAGAAAGATATTGTGCAAGTGGCAAAACAGATTGAAGCCTTACAGGTCAGTTCTTGTCCAGATCAGGATGTTCTGAAGAAAGCCAAAACACTCTTACTGGTTTTAAATAAGAATCATACACTCTTGCAATCCTCCGAAGGAAAAATGACATTGAAGAAAATAAAGTGGGTTCCAGCCTGCAAGGAAAGGCCTCCAAACTATCCGGCTTCTTTGGTCTGGAAAGGAGATCTCTGTAATCTCTGTGCACCACCAGATATGTGTGATGTGGCCCATGCAATTCTAGTGGGCTCCTCACTTCCTCTTGTTGAAACTATTCATGTAAATGTGGAAAAAGCATTAGGTATTTTCACAAAACCTAGCATCAGTGCTGTCTTAAAACACTTTAAAATTGTTATTGATTGGTATACTTCGAAAACATTTAGTGATGAAGACTACTATCAATTTCAACATATTTTACTTGAAATTTATGGATTTATGCATGATCATTTGAATGAAGGGAAAGAATCTTTTAGGGGCTTAAAATTTCCATGGGTTTGGACTGGCAAAAAGTTTTGTTCTCTTGCCCAAGCTGTGATAAAACCAGTCCATGATCTGGATCTTCAGCCTTATTTACATAATGTGCCTAAAACCATGGCAAAATTTCACCAACTGTTTAAGATCTGTGGTTCAATAGAAGAGTTGACATCAGATCATATTTCCATGGTCATTCAAAAGATATATCTCAAAAGTGATGAAGATCTCAGTGAACAAGAAAGCAAACAAAATCTTCATCTTATGTTGAATATTATCAGATGGCTATATAGTAATCAAATTCCAGCAAGCCCCAATATACCAGTTCCTATACATCATAGCAAAAATCCTTCCAAACTTATCATGAAGCCGATTCATGAATGCTGTTATTGTGACATCAAAGTTGATGATCTCAATGACTTACTTGAAGATTCAGTGGAACCAATCATTTTGGTGCATGAGGACATACCCATGAAAACTGCAGAATGGCTGAAAGTCCCATGCCTTAGTACAAGACTGATCAATCCTGAAAACATGGGATTTGAGCAGTCAGGACAAAGAGAACCACTTACTGTAAGAATTAAAAATATTCTGGAAGAATATCCTTCTGTGTCAGATATTTTTAAAGAACTACTTCAAAATGCTGATGATGCAAATGCAACAGAATGCAGTTTCATGATTGATATGAGAAGAAATATGGACATAAGAGAGAATCTTCTAGACCCAGGGATGGCAGCTTGCCATGGACCTGCTTTGTGGTCATTCAATAATTCTGAATTCTCAGATTCAGATTTTGTCAACATAACTAGGTTAGGAGAGTCTTTAAAAAGGGCAGAGGTTGACAAAGTTGGAAAATTTGGTCTTGGATTTAATTCTGTGTACCATATCACTGACATTCCCATCATTATGAGCCGAGAATTCATGATAATGTTTGATCCAAACATAAACCACATCAGTAAACATATTAAGGATAAATCTAATCCTGGGATCAAAATCAATTGGAGTAAACAACAGAAAAGACTTAGGAAATTTCCTAATCAGTTTAAACCATTTATAGATGTATTTGGGTGTCAGTTACCTTTGACTGTAGAAGCACCTTATAGCTACAATGGAACTCTTTTCCGACTGTCTTTTAGGACTCAGCAGGAAGCAAAAGTGAGTGAAGTTAGCAATACCTGCTATAATACAGCAGACATTTACTCCCTTGTGGATGAATTTAGTCTCTGTGGACACAGACTTATCATTTTCACTCAGAGTGTAAACTCAATGTATTTGAAGTACTTAAAGATTGAGGAAACAGATCCTAGCTTAGCACAAGATACAATAATAATTAAAAAAAAATCTTGTTCTTCCAAAGTATTGAATGCACCTATTTTAAGTGTTTTAAAAGAAGCTGCAAAGCTCATGAAGACTTGCAGCAGCAGTAATAAAAAGCTTCCCACTGATGCACCAAAGGCATCTTGTATTCTTCAGATCACAGTTGAAGAATTTCACCATGTGTTCAGAAGGATTGCTGATTTACAGTCACCACTGTTCAGAGGTCCAGATGATGACCCAGCTGCTCTCTTTGAAATGGCTAAGTCTAGCCAATCAAAAAAGCCATCAGATGAGTTGCCACAAAAAACTTTGGATTCTACCACATGGCTTTTATGTTCTTGCATGGATACAGGAGAGGCTCTCAAGTTTTCATTGAGTGAGAGTGGAAGAAGACTAGGGCTGGTTCCTTGTGGGGCAGTAGGAGTTCTGCTGTCTGAAACCCTGGACCAGAAGTGGACAGTGAAACCACACATTGGAGAAGTATTTTGCTATTTACCTTTACGAATAAAAACAGGCTTACCAGTTCACATCAATGGGTGCTTTGCTGTTACTTCAAATCGAAAAGAAATCTGGAAGACAGATACAAAAGGACAATGGAATACCACATTTATGAGACATGTTATTGTGAAAGCCTACTTACAGGCCCTCAGTGTCTTACGTGACCTAACCATTAGTGGGGAGCTAACTGATTATACTTATTATGCAGCCTGGCCTGACCCTGATTTAATTCATGATGACTTTTCTGTAATTTGTCAAGGATTCTATGAAGATATAGCTCACGGAAAAGGGAAAGACTTGACTAGAGTCTTCTCTGATGGATCCACTTGGGTTTCCATGAAGAATGTGAGATTTCTAGATGATGCAATACTTCAGAGAAAAGATGTGGGTCCAGCAGCTTTCAAGATATTTCTGAAATACCTCAAAAAGACTGGGTCCAAAAACCTTTGTGCTGTCGAACTTCCTTCTTCAGTAAAATTAGGATTTGAAGAAGCTGGCTGCAAACAGATAATGCTTGAAAATACATTTTCAGAAAAACAATTTTTTTCAGAAGTGTTTTTTCCAAATATTCAAGAAATTGAAGCAGGTCTTAGGGATCCTTTAATGAATTTTGTTCTAAATGAAAAAATTGATGAATTCTCAGGAATTCTTCGGGTTACTCCATGTATTCCTTGCTCTTTGGAGGGGCATCCTTTGGTTTTACCATCAAGATTGATCCACCCTGAAGGACGAGTTGCTAAGTTATTTGACACTAAAGATGGACGATTCCCTTATGGTTCTACTCAAGATTACCTCAATCCTATTATTTTGATTAAGCTAGTTCAGTTGGGTATGGCGAAAGATGATATTTTATGGGATGACATGCTAGAACGGGCAGAGTCAGTAGCTGAAATTAACAAAAGTGATCATCTTGCTGCTTGTCTAAGAAGTAGTATACTATTAAGTCTTATTGATGAGAAACTAAAAATAAGGGATCCTAGAGCAAAGGACTTTGCTGCAAAATATCAAACAATCCCCTTCCTTCCTTTTCTAACAAAGCCAGCAGGCTTTTCTTTGGAGTGGAAAGGTAACAGTTTTCAGCCTGAAACCATGTTTGCAGCAACTGATCTTTATACAGCTGAATATCAAGATGTAGTTTGCCTTTTGCAACCAGTTCTAAATGAAAATTCCCATTCCTTCCGAGGTTGTGGTTCAGTTTCACTAGCTGTTAAAGAGTTTTTGGGATTACTAAAGAAGCCAACAGTTGATCTGGTTATAAACCAGTTAAAAGAAGTTGCAAAATCAGTTGATGATGGAATTACATTATACCAGGAAAATATCACCAATGCGTGCTACAAATACCTTCATGAAGCAATGATGCAAAATGAACTAACTAAGCTATCAATTACTGAAAAGTTAAAACCCTTCAGCTTTATTCTAGTTGAAAATACATATGTTGACTCAGAGAAAGTTTCTTTTCATTTGAATTTTGAAGCGGCCCCATACCTTTATCAGTTACCTAACAAATATAAAAATAATTTCCGTGAACTCTTTGAAAGTGTGGGTGTGAGGCAGTCATTTATGGTTGAAGATTTTGCCCTAGTTTTGGAATCTATTGATCAAGAAAGAGGAAAGAAACAAATAACAGAAGAGAATTTTCAGCTTTGCCGACGAATAATCAGTGAAGGAATATGGAATCTCATTAGAGAAAAGAAACAAGAATTTTGTGAGAAAAATTATGGCAAAATATTATTGCCAGATACTAATTTTATGCTTCTCCCTGCTAAATCTTTATGCTACAATGATTGTCCCTGGATAAAAGTAAAGGATACCACTGTAAAATATTGTCATGCTGATATACCCAGGGAAGTAGCTGTGAAACTAGGAGCAATACCAAAGAGACATAAAGCCTTAGAAAGATACGCATCCAACATCTGTTTTACAACACTTGGAACAGAATTTGGGCAGAAGGAAAAATTGACTAGCAGAATTAAGAGCATTCTTAATGCCTATCCTTCAGAAAAGGAAATGTTGAAAGAACTTCTTCAAAATGCTGATGATGCTAAGGCCACAGAAATTTGTTTTGTGTTTGATCCTCGACAGCATCCAGTTGATAGAATATTTGATGACAAGTGGGCCCCGTTGCAAGGACCAGCACTTTGTGTGTATAACAACCAGCCTTTTACAGAAGATGATGTTAGAGGAATTCAGAATCTTGGAAAAGGTACCAAAGAAGGAAATCCTTGTAAGACTGGACAGTATGGAATAGGATTCAATTCTGTGTATCACATTACAGACTGCCCTTCTTTTATTTCTGGCAATGACATCCTGTGTATTTTTGATCCTCATGCCAGATATGCACCAGGAGCCACATCTGTTAGTCCTGGGCGCATGTTTAGAGATTTGGATGCAGATTTTAGAACACAGTTCTCAGATGTTCTTGATCTTTACCTGGGAATCCACTTTAAACTAGATAATTGCACAATGTTTAGATTTCCTCTTCGTAATGAAGAAATGGCAAAAGTTTCAGAAATTTCTTCAGTTCCGTCGTCAGACAGAATGGTCCAGAATCTTTTAGACAAGCTGCGCTCAGATGGAGCAGAACTTCTAATGTTTCTTAATCACATGGAAAAAATTTCTATTTGTGAAATTGATAAAGGTACAGGAGCTCTAAATGTGTTGTACTCAGTTAAGGGCAAAATCACTGATGGAGATAGATTGAAAAGGAAACAATTTCATGCATCTGTAATTGATAGTGTTACCAAAAAGAGGCAGCTCAAAGACATACCAGTTCAACAGATAACCTATACTATGGATACTGAAGACTCTGAAGGAAATCTTACCACATGGCTGATTTGTAATAGGTCAGGATTTTCAAGTATGGATAAAGTATCTAAGAGTGTTATTTCAGCTCACAAGAACCAAGATATTACTCTCTTCCCACGTGGTGGAGTAGCTGCCTGCATTACTCACAACTATAAAAAACCCCACAGAGCCTTCTGTTTTCTGCCTCTCTCTTTGGAAACAGGGTTGCCATTTCATGTGAATGGCCACTTTGCACTGGATTCAGCCAGAAGAAACCTGTGGCGTGATGATAATGGGGTTGGTGTTCGAAGTGATTGGAATAACAGTTTAATGACAGCATTGATAGCTCCTGCCTATGTTGAATTACTAATTCAGTTAAAAAAACGATATTTCCCTGGTTCTGACCCAACATTGTCAGTTTTACAGAACACACCTACTCATGTAGTAAAGGACACATTAAAGAAATTTTTGTCATTTTTCCCAGTTAACAGGCTTGATCTACAGCCAGATTTATATTGCCTAGTGAAAGCACTGTATAGTTGTATTCATGAAGAAATGAAACGTCTTTTACCTGTTGTACGGGCTCCAAATATTGATGGCTCTGATTTGCACTCTGCAGTCATAATAACTTGGATTAATATGTCTACTTCAAGTAAAACTAGACCATTTTTTGACAATTTACTACAGGATGAATTACAACACCTTAAAAATGCAGATTATAATATCACAACACGTAAAACAGTAGCAGAGAATGTCTATAGGCTGAAACACCTACTTTTAGAAATTGGTTTCAATTTAATTTATAACTGTGATGAAACTGCTAATCTTTACCATTGCCTCATCGATGCAGATATTCCTGTTAATTATGTGACTCCTGCTGATGTTAGATCCTTTTTAATGACTTTCTCCTCTCCTGATACTAATTGCATGATTGGGAAGCTGCCATGTCGTCTTCAACAGACTAACCTAAAACTTTTTCATAGTTTAAAACTTTTAGTTGATTATTGTTTTAAGGATGCAGAAGAAAATGAGATTGAAGTTGAGGGACTACCCCTTCTCATTACACTGGATAATGTTTTACAAACTTTTGATGCAAAACGGCCCAGATTCCTAACAACATACCATGAATTGATCCCATCCCGCAAAGATTTGTTTATGAATACGTTATATTTGAAATACAGTAATATTTTGTTGAACTGTAAAGTTGCGAAAGTGTTTGACATTTCCAGCTTTGCTGACTTGTTATCCTCCGTGTTGCCTCGTGAATATAAGACCAAAAATTGTACAAAGTGGAAAGATAATTTTGCAAGTGAATCTTGGCTTAAGAATGCATGGCATTTTATCAGTGAATCTGTAGGTATAAAAGAAGATCAGGAAGAAACAAAACCAACATTTGATGTTGTTGTCGATACCCTAAAAGACTGGGCATTGCTTCCAGGAACAAAGTTTACTGTTTCAGCCAATCAGCTTGTGGTTCCTGAAGGTGATGTCCTGCTTCCTCTAAGCCTTATGCACATTGCTGTTTTTCCAAATGCCCAGAGTGATAAAGTTTTTCATGCTCTGATGAAAGCTGGCTGTATTCAGCTTGCTTTGAACAAAATTTGCTCCAAAGACAATGCGTTTGTTCCTCTGTTGTCATGTCACACAGCAAACATAGAAAGCCCCACAAGCATTTTGAAGGCTGTACATTACATGGTGCAAACTTCAACATTTAGAACTGAAAAACTAGTAGAAAGTGACTTTGAAGCACTTTTGATGTATTTCAACTGCAATTTGAATCACTTGATGTCTCCAGATGACATAAAAATTTTAAAGTCACTTCCATGCTACAAATCCATCAGTGGCCGCTATATGAGCATTGCCAAATTTGGAACCTGCTTTGTCCTAACAAAAAGTATACCCTCAGCTGAAGTGGAAAAATGGACACAATCATCTTCTTCTGCATTTCTTGGAGAAAAAATACATTTAAAAGAATTATATGAGGTGCTTGGTTGTGTGCCTGTTGATGATCTTGAGGTATATTTGAAACACCTCTTACCAAAAATTGAAAATCTCTCTTATGATGCAAAATTAGAACACTTAATCTACCTTAAGAATAGATTATCAAGTATGGAGGAAGTATCAGAAATTAAGGAACAACTTTTTGAAAAACTAGAAAGTTTACTGATCATCCATGATGCTAATGGTCGACTAAAGCAAGCAAAACACTTCTATGATAGAATGGTGAGAGTTTTTGAAGTTATGCTGCCTGAAAAATTGTTTATCCCTAAGGACTTCTTTAAAAAATTGGAACAACTTATAAAACCTAAAAACCAGCCTGCATTTATGACATCCTGGGTGGAATTCTTAAGAAATATTGGACTAAAATATATACTTTCTCAGCAGCAGTTGTTACAGTTTGCTAAGGAAATCAGCATGAGAGCTAATACAGAAAACTGGTCCAAAGAAACATTACAAAATACAGTTGATATCCTTCTCCATCATATATTCCAAGAACGAACAGATTTGTTACCTGGAAATTTTCTGAAAGAACTGTCTTTAATACCATTCTTGTGTCCTGAGCGGGCCCCTGCTGAATACATTAGATTTCATCCTCAATATCAAGAGGTAAACGGAACACTTCCTCTTATAAGGTTCAATGGAGCACAAGTAAATCCGAAATTTAAGCAATGTGATGTTCTCCAGCTGTTATGGACATCATGCCCTATTCTTCCAGAGAAAGCCACACCTTTGAATATCAAAGAACAAGAAGGTAGTGACCTTGGCCCACAAGAACAGCTTGAACAAGTTTTAAATATGCTTAATGTTAACCTAGATCCCCCTCTTGATAAAGTCATTAATAACTGCAGAAATATATGCAGCATAACAACTTTGGATGAAGAAATGGTGAAAACGAGAGCAAAAGTCTTAAGGAGCATATATGAATTTCTCAGTGCAGAGAAAGGGGAGTTTCGTTTTCAATTACGAGGGATTGCTTTTGTGATGGTAGAAGATGGCTGGAAACTTCTGAAACCTGAGGAGGTAGTGATAAACCTGGAATATGAATCTGATTTTAAACCTTATTTGTACAAGCTACCTTTAGAGCTTGGTACATTTCATCAGTTGTTCAAACATTTGGGTACTGAAGATATTATTTCAACTAAGCAATATGTTGAAGTGTTGAGCCGCATATTCAAAAACTCTGAAGGAAAACAATTGGATCCTAATGAAATGCGTACAGTTAAGAGAGTAGTTTCTGGTCTCTTCAAGAGTCTACAGAATGACTCAGTCAAAGTGAGGAGTGATCTTGAGAATGTCCGAGACCTTGCACTGTACCTTCCTAGCCAGGATGGCAGGTTGGTAAAGTCAAGTATCTTGGTCTTTGATGATGCACCCCATTATAAAAGTAGGATTCAGGGGAATATTGGTGTGCAAATGTTGGTGGATCTTAGCCAGTGCTACTTAGGGAAAGACCACGGATTTCATACTAAGTTAATAATGCTCTTTCCTCAAAAACTTAGACCTCGTCTACTGAGCAGTATACTGGAAGAACAGCTAGATGAAGAAACACCCAAAGTTTGTCAGTTTGGAGCATTGTGTTCTCTTCAGGGAAGATTACAGTTACTCTTGTCTTCTGAACAGTTCATCACAGGACTGATTAGGATTATGAAACATGAAAATGATAATGCTTTCCTAGCCAATGAGGAAAAAGCCATAAGACTTTGCAAAGCTCTAAGAGAAGGATTAAAAGTGTCCTGTTTTGAAAAGCTTCAAACAACTTTAAGAGTTAAAGGTTTTAATCCCATTCCCCACAGCAGAAGTGAAACTTTTGCTTTTCTGAAGAGATTTGGTAATGCAGTCATCCTGCTGTACATTCAACATTCAGACAGTAAAGACATTAATTTCCTGTTAGCCTTAGCAATGACACTTAAATCAGCAACTGACAACTTGATATCTGACACTTCATATTTAATTGCTATGCTGGGATGCAATGATATTTATAGGATCAGTGAGAAACTTGATAGTTTAGGAGTGAAATACGACTCTTCAGAGCCATCAAAACTGGAACTTCCAATGCCTGGCACACCAATACCTGCAGAAATTCATTACACTCTGCTTATGGATCCCATGAATGTTTTCTATCCAGGAGAATATGTTGGGTACCTCGTAGATGCTGAAGGTGGTGATATTTATGGCTCATATCAGCCAACATACACATATGCAATCATTGTGCAAGAGGTTGAAAGAGAAGATGCTGACAACTCTAGTTTTCTCGGAAAGATATATCAGATTGATATTGGTTATAGTGAATATAAAATAGTCAGCTCTCTTGATTTGTATAAGTTTTCAAGGCCTGATGAGAGCTCTCAAAGCAGAGATAGTACTCCTTCCACACCAACCAGCCCCACAGAATTCCTCGTCTCTGGTCTGAGAAGCATTCCTCCCCTTTTCTCTGGTAGAGAAGGCCACAAGACTTCATCCTCAAAACATCATTCCGCCAAAAAGCTGAAAGTTAACTCTTTACCAGAAATCTTAAAAGAAGTGACATCAGTGGTGGAGCAAGCTTGGAAGCTTCCAGAATCAGAACGAAAAAAGATTATTAGACGGTTGTATTTGAAGTGGCACCCTGACAAAAATCCAGAGAATCATGATATTGCTAATGAAGTGTTTAAACATTTGCAGAATGAAATCAGCAGATTAGAAAAACAGGCTTTTCTAGATCAAAATGCAGACAGAGCCTCGAGACGACCATTTTCAACACCTGCATCTCGATTTCAATCAGATAAGTACTCTTTTCAAAGATTTTATACTTCGTGGAATCAAGAAGCAACAAGCCATAAATCTGAAAGGCAACAACAAAATAAAGAAAAATGCCCCCCTTCAGCTGGTCAGCCTTACTCTCAAAGGTTCTTTGTTCCTCCCACATTCAAGTCTGTTGGGAATCCAGTTGAAGCACGGAGATGGTTGAGACAAGCCAGAGCAAATTTTTCAGCTGCCAGGAACGACCTTCATAAGAATGCCAATGAATGGGTGTGCTTCAAGTGTTTCCTTTCTACCAAGTTAGCCTTGATTGCGGCTGACTATGCTGTGAGGGGAAAGTCTGATAAAGATGTAAAACCAACTGCACTGGCACAGAAAATAGAGGAATATAGTCAGCAACTTGAAGGACTGACGAATGATGTTCATACGCTGGAAGCTTATGGTGTCGATAGTTTAAAGACGAGATACCCCGATTTGCTTCCTTTCCCACAGATCCCAAATGACAGGTTCACTTCTGAGGTTGCTATGAGGGTGATGGAATGTACTGCCTGTATTATAATAAAGCTTGAAAATTTTATACAACAGAAGGTGTGAAAGTAAAGGCAAAAAGCAGAGCCAGATGTTGGATGTGTTGTAACACAAAAATGAATTGCTATACTTCATTAAGCTTCATTGCCAGTTATCTAGGAATTGTGAAGCACATTATAAATTGTTCTGGAAGACTTTTGGAGTTGTTATCAATTTGCATACCAACAGAAAGCCTTGAATGAATCTAAAAGAGAATTATTTCGAAGATAGCAATGAGCTGCCAAAATGGTAGATGATTTGAATGAGATGATGGCACATTATTGGACTGCACTTTATATAACCAAAGCTTAGCAGTTTGTTAGATAAGGGTCTATATATGTCTCTAGTTAGGATGAAGTTAATTTTATGTTTTAAAGGTATTTTTGAAGGAGTTAATGAAGTACTGGACATATCATTGGTTTGAACATACAAGGGGAATTAAGTCATTGGAATTCTATCATTTTTTTAAAGTGGATCCACTTGGATGCATTATTTTCTTATCAGCTGGGTCTGATTATGAATTGTTGCAGTTTTACATCTTACTTGATACATTTAAAAAGTGGTACAGTATTTTAATCCTATTACTTGATGAAGAATATGAAGGTGGTACTTAGAGTGCACTGTACATCTTTAAATTTTTTTTATACCTTATGTTTACAGGCTTCCTATGTCATGAAGATAACATATGGAAAACAACATGGTGGCAGTTCTCATTACCAGATGTTAATATTGTTTCTAAAAACTGCATACCAAAAGACGTTTATCATTGGTTAGAACATTTACTTTGTGTGCACATATTTTCTGCGGTTGTCCTTATTTATATGGTGTGGTTGAACAGGATACAATCTTTTGTTGTCTAAGGGTGCTGTAGTTAAAAAAAAGACCCTTTCAATAATGGCACTTAGTAAGATTTTTGGGTTTTACTTTAAAAACTTTAAAATTTGTTAAAATCAGTAATTTTCAGTAGTTTATGAAAGAGGAACTATCGGCTTGCATTTTCCCCATGAAAGGTTCAATTTAATTTTCATCATATTCAAGTGTCCGTCCATATTTATTTAGTTTATTTCTTTAGCAGAATGTCAAAATAATGAAATAATAATTAGTTTATGTAAGTGTACTGGCTGTAAATGATGCTAAATATAATATTTTATGCAATTAAGGACTTACAGACCATGAAACTTTTTTATTTTTATTGATAACAAGGAATATTTGCGCCTTCACACTTGTGTGGCTTTTGGATGTGAAATCATGTAATTATTTCTCCTGTTATATTAAGTCCCATAATTTTAATAAAGCAAAATGTACATATGAAATGATTGTAACTGAAATTTCCTGAGAAAGAGTTCATTGGAAATCAAATGTGATTACTTCTTTTGTTTATTTTTCATGGCATATACTGGTATATGTATGTTTATTGGAAATATCAGGAATTGTGTTTCTTTGCCTCAAGGGATACCTTGCATATTTGAGGCTAATTCACACTTGAGCCTCAACTGATAAAAATTAGTCATCTTTATACCTAAGATACAAAGTCTTCAAAGTTAGGCAGACAAGGGCTAAGAGTTTTCTGTTCTAGGGCAACTCAAACTCTGAGATCTTAGCATTATTTAAAAAGTGCTGCTGGGGGTGGTGGTGCACGCCTGTAATCCCAGCACCCGGGAGTCTGAGGCTGGAGGAGCGCCATAAATTCAAGGCCAGCCTGCACTACATAGTGAGTTCAAGGCCACTCTGAACTGTATAGCTAGACCCTATTTCAAAAAACTGAAAAAGAAATAGTAAAATTAAAAGTGCTTGCTACTTTGAATCTCAGATTCAACACTTGCAATGTGTTTGTCAGTGTTTAAATTTATGCAGTTTTCTTGCCTTGATGATAGTTGGTCTAGTTGAATTTATTTTTCTAAATGCTTTAAAAAAGTACAGATTCACAGTCCCTTATGTGAAACACTTGGGTCCAGATGTGTTTTCAAATTTGATTTTAGAAAGTTAATATGAAGGCATATAAATTTTTAGTGAAACATGTCACCAGAATTGAGTAGCACCCCGCAAACAAATTAATATTTCTCCTGAAAATCTGGACATCCATACTCTTCATACAAATTCAGGTCAGGTTTTGGTACCACTAATTTGCAGTAGATATATTTGGAATTTTCATTTTTCATGTATTTTTAGATTTTTACAAAAAGGGTAAGGAATTTTTGCTGGGAACTAACTTAAGCATTTTATTATTTTGTACATTTTCCTCATATTTTTTTTTCATTTTTAAAATGACAAGGAAACTATGGGTGCCTGGAGTAGGTGCTTCAGAGTTACATGCAATTGAACAGAGGGGTGGAGCAGTGTCCTCCCACCTCCCAGGGGTGGCAGAGAGTCTCCAGCGAGGTGGCCCATTTGTTCAGTTTTCATCTAGAAACAGTTGAGAAATGTTACACAGTTAATAAATCAGGAATGAGGGTAAAATGAAGGAATGCTGAGAACCTCAGAATGATTTGAGCAAAGTACTGTATTAACATTTGACAAAATAATGAGGTTTTCACAGGTCTGACTTGGGGGTGGGTGGGATCTTCTTCTAGTAGTGCCAGTTGACACTTGTAGATCTCAAAAATAACATCTGTAACCTGTAGTGCGTAGAAAATAGCAGCCAGAGAATTTAGTTAGCCATGTGTCCATCAGGGTTCTATCAAAGGAATAGAATCAGACACACACATACACACACACAAGATTTATTATGCCGGGAACTGATTACCTCATGAGTTTAGGAGGTGGGGAGTGGCAAGTACAAAATCTACACAGCCTGTAGGCTGGAAATGCATGGTAGGATCTAGTCTGCAGGTAGAATTCCTTCACATGCTGGCTTCTATTTTTCCCCCATTTGTCTCATTTTCAAGGGATGTGACTTAAAGTAACATCAACACATTGCAGGGATTATATGTGTTGGCTGTTGGGACGTGATGGCCACAGTCTATCCTGGTTGTGGGTTTCTGCCAAACCACAGTCTAATGTGATTTATCACCTAATGTTACAAATTGGTCCACTTATATTCTAAAGCCAAATTAGTTTAAAAAAATAAAAACTATTTAAAATATATATGTAGCTATAGTTCTGGAAAGACCCCACTTGAGGACAAAGCCCTGCCTCTGAGAAGACATTCTTGTGGCCCTGTGCATTCAGTTACAAACATGTTTTTTATTAGCAATGCCTGACAGTCTCATGTGTGACTTGGTTTATACTTGATAGAAAATTATTTGATGTATATACCGCAGCAGTGTTGAAATGGAATTTTAAATATGGAGAAGGCTGCTAAAGCCAGGTAAGATGTGCTGTTATCAGGGGAAGAAAGAGACAAAAATATACAAAACTGACACAGCTTAAAACCCTTCATGTCAAACGTTCTGCCTTTTCAGAAATTTTTCATTTGCTCTTCTTCAAAGAAGGACTTACTGGCAGGTAAACTGGGGGGAAGGACTCCACAAATGTGGCTCTACCCTTTTAATGTGAAATCGGTGGCCTTCAAAAAAGGGTGTGTCTGTCCCTCCCGCTCTCTGTAGGAAGTTTTAAGAATCTGCAGTTCTGTCTCTTAGCCCAAAAGTTGTGCTGTGTTCAGCTGTGAAGTATTAGGAACTCCATTTTGCTGCAGACTCAGATGTCTGTACTATTAAAATTTCTATTTTGATCTTCATCTTTTTGACTCGTGTGTCTTCTCATTGGGTTCATAAATTTGAAAAGAAATCAGTTCTATTTTTGAATCCTTAAAATATCAACACTCAGTAGTAGACGCAGTAGTAGACCATTTAGTCTAGTAGCAGTCTGTGTACCTCATTAGATATGTTCATCATCATGACCTTGGAACTTCGGTGAAAATTTAAATTACGTGGTATAGTGTATTTATAATTTTAGGAAACAGCTTATCTAATTTTTCAGTCTAATGAGGGGTAAATTCCTTATTACTTTGGAGAATGGAGCTATCCACAACTTTCACAATGATTCCATATAAAGAAATCAAATTTGTACATTTTATTAAAGATGTTCTGTTCTCTGTATTCTTCATATTTTCTCCTTGATTCTTTTTTTTTGACTTCATTATCATCTAAGCACCACCATTTTTTGAACATATACTAGAAAAATCAAGCCAATTTGTAAATGTTCAGTAACACTGTGTTAGGTCAGGCTTGAAGACATTTGTTTTGCACAAACATGGAACAGGAGAGTAAATATGAGAAGATAACAATGGTTTAGTAGGACAGTAGGCATGTTGCAGTAGAAAGCAGTCATTGATTTATTAATTTTTAAATTCAGGACTTAATTACATGGAAACAGTGGAAACCAGTTTATAATTAAAATACCCAACCCCCTGTGAAACTTTAGGAACGTTACAGTTAGAGGTGAATTAGTGCTTAGGAAGCATTGTGTTTTTATTTTGCAATGTCATATGTTTATGTGTAATAACAACTTAAAACTCATAGTTATGAGGGGGTTAAACTTAAATGAAATTAAACTTAAACTTACTTGATTTGTTTTGTTTTGGTATGGGGCTAGAACTCAGGACCTTGTGCTTGCAAGGCAGGCACAGTGCCACTGAGCTAAATCCCCAGCCATGAACACCTTATTAAAGTAGCACTAGAAATGAAGTTTACTTTTCTAATTTCTCTTAATTCTGAGACTAGAAAATGAATTTGAACTTGAGGTACAAATCCTCTAATTAAAAAGATGCAGTGCTGTTGGTCTGTCTCTATCCTTAGCTGTTTGGGAATTCTTATTGTAAGAACTGATTATATCACAACAAGCAAACCCACCACCACCTTTGGGATGGGAGACGTTTTACAAAGTGAATGGGTGGCCTACATGAAATGAACCTCTTTTCACAATGTAGTGTGTCCCCTTTGGTTTATATCCATTTCCACACAATTGGCACTGAACATATTTTCACAGAGAGAGTCTGCTTATGTGTAGCTGCACTCAGTCTTTCTGTGCTCCGAAGAGGAGGACCTGCGTGGACCTGGTGGAAACCTCACCACTTACCAGCTGTCTGATCTCAGTAGCTAAAAATGCCCCTTTGGGTTCCAGCATCTTCATCTGTCAGCTTAACTGTATCCCAAGTATACAGTTATCATATATTTTGGTGTTTGGGGCAGAATGAGACATTGTATCAAATGTTTTTCCAAGTAAAAGCAGCTGTGCAAATTGGTAAGCTTCACCTGTGATCTTGAGACTTGGCCTGAGTCTGTCACCAGTAAACTGGGGGAAAATACTACATAAAAGTTGGGAGGATTAAAAAAAGTAAGACTCTTAAACTGAATTCTGTGAAAAATGTAGGTTGATTTTTATTGCATATGACTGATTTTGTGTAATTTATTCCCTTGACAACATATTTAAAAACAGAGGAATCGACCAGGGATTTAGCTCAGTGGCATCGTGCCTGCCTCGAAAGCACAAGGTCCTGAGTTCGATCCTCAGCACACACACACACACGCGCGCGCACACACACACACACACACACACACACACATAATCAGAGGAACCTTAAATTCTCTTGAAAATCTAAAGATTTTCTTGTGAAGCCTGACACTGCCTTAAATTGAGGTTTGGTATCAAGTTGTGTTGGCACTGACTTGCTCTACTTCGTGAGGAGTTAGATACACTGATGAGCATCATAAATTAATTCCACATGCAGGTCAACATTCCAGTGATAGTTGACATGTAGGAGAGATGGGGAGGGAGCCTAGGAAGAGAAAAGTCGGTGATTGTTCTGATGAAAATTGAAATCCAGTGACATAAACACGGTCTTTTGACATTCAGTTTTTGTGTCAAACATCCATGTTTCTTGTTCTGACTAAGCATTCCCTCTGGCACTCTCTTCTTTGAAAATTCCTTTGGAAGACAGTCTTCCTCCATCTCCAGCCTCTGTCTTAGTGGATGCCTGTGGCTTCTGGGTGTGAAGGCTCCAGGTCACAGGTCTCAGCTCACTGAAAGGAAGGAAGCCAGGTGCTCTTGGGAGAGGCAGAAGTTCAGAGACAGATCTGACTGTGCTCCTGGCATGTGGTGCCCACACCAGCTGCAGACAGGTACAGCTTCCCATCTGGACACACACAGATTTCATAGAGTTCCTGCGGGCTGCCAGAGGGACCTTGAGTCCCCTGCACCAGCTTGGGGAAACATACAGTTTCAGCATCCAATACAAGCTGTTTGGGAGAAAGTGAGAGATGAAATGTAAAGGAGGGATGAAGTGGATCAACATGAAATATGTGTCCTGAATGTGTTTCATGAAAATGAGTTTCTTTTCATAGCAAATGAAATAAGCACCTGACCTAAGTCATATCGGAATTACCTGGCTCTTTGGAAGCCAAGTTTTATTTTGCATGTAGACAGAGGCTTGGCAATTTCTCCAAATTGAAGGCAGGCCACTTTTTTATTTACCCATTGAGCTAGTCCAGCTGGGAAAATTGGCCAATTGTGTTCAATAAACTGGATTGCTTTTCAGTTTTATGATGCTATACTTCTAAAGTGCCTTTTGGAGTTATTTGAAAAAAATAGTTTTGTGGATTCACATTTATTTTGTGATAAATTTTGACTTTATATTAAATCATCTCCCCATTAGGATAACATGCAGTCCACAGAAATAAATTCATCTTAGTAAATTTTCCCTGTGTCAGAATGTTTTCTGATTTTATTTGTGATTTTGTTTTCCTGTGAGAGGTAATTAAATTCACCTTATTGGCTATCATCTATATCCTTAGCTATTAAATATTGCTCAGGTCTCCGTTGCCTTCTCTTAGAAGGAATAGGCACAGACTAAAGCCAATTCAAGTACTGTACAATGAAAGTGACTAGGTTTTCTGGTCATATAACTTAGTTGTATTGAAATGCAAACAAATAGCTATTGATGAAGGCTAGGAAACCTTTTTAATAAGGAAATAAAAATTGTCACACTGATCCTAGCACCCATCCCAGGGTGTTCACTTGTTAGAAGGAATTAAAGTGTGTTGTGGGTAAGGATAATTTTCTGCCTTTCTAAGACACTCAGTCTTCCTTAATTTTATGGAGCTCTTACCATGATACCCAGTCTACTAATATACAGGTGTCTACCTTCAACATTGCCCTGGGATGTTGGCCGTGCCACGAGCAATGGGGACCCAATGCAAGCGTGATGGGTGGAGCTTCCCTCTGGCACACTGTCAGAGCAGACGAAGGCCAGTGGGCATCACTGTTTAAAACGCAGCGCCTCTAGGTTACTGCCCAAAGCCTGGGGTTCTTTGGGCACCTGCTTTTCTCTAGTAGGCTTTTAACTTGTTGGCTTTTCCTCTCCCCTTTCTTGTGGTCAAATGGTCACTTTTTTCCTAGTTATCATTTTACCTCTCTTCTCCAGGAAGCTTTAGTGACTGGCAGCTCACACCACTTCCTTCTTCATAGTCATCTGAATTTATGGGCATTTTAGTTACTTTTTCTCATGGCTGAGACAAAATACCTGACACCCAAAGTTAAAAGAGGAAAAGGTTTATTTGGCTTACAGTTTGTAGAGATTTCAGTCCATAGTTGGCTCCAAGGCAGGGTGGCATGGCAGAGGAGCATCACAGAGGAAAAAGTCCATGCCAAAGCAGGGTAGGCAGAAGGCAGATGGCAGCATCGCAGCAAGCCACCATGACAAGTCTCTTTCTGTCCCCTTATATTTTATCCAGGCTACCCACCCTTAGGGCAGGACGCGCTCAGACCCTTAATCCTAGCATCGCATCCTTGATCCCAGCATCACACACCCTAGATCCAGCCATCTCTGAAAAGCCCCATCTATGACTGCATGAGGCTTTGTGGGGACATCTGACACAGGCCATAACATTGGGACAGTATTTGGTGAGAGGCTGGGCGTCTGCCTTTTCACTTTGAGTTAGCTCCCAGTAATAAGCAATGTGGGTTCTAATTAAGGGACTGGATGTGTGGTACTTATAAAAATGATGCCTAATTAATAGAAATTTGTATCTTTTTAAAATTAAGATCGGTTTAAATTTTTTGAAGGTAATACATTTTAAGCATGTAGTGACATGACTTACTAGTGAGATTCCAAAATTCCTGATTTCCATTTCTGCCTTTATCTGCTCCTTATACTGTATCATCCCCTCATACATTACAGCTTGCACTGGCTTCTCCAGATGCCTTTTATGTCCTTCCTGCAGGCTGCAGTTGCCAGGTCTCATCCACACATCTGGAGTGGCCGCTCTTGGCCTCCTTGAGGAGGATACCACATCCACGTGCATCTCAGCTACACCTTCCTATTAATGTTAATGTCAGTTCAAAATGTCACATTAGTGTCTCTGGACCCTGTGACCTATTTAAGCATATTTTCCCTCATTGATAAATGAGACACACTGAGATCTAGAATTTAAGTAGGTATTTAGGGAATATATCCAGCCTGGGCCTTCTCACTTTCGGGAATCCTCAGCCCACTATGCTGTGCTTTCTGAGCAGGGTCTGTGCATTGTCACCGTGCAATGAGAGGTAGGGTGGCAAGGAGCAGGACACTGTGGGCCCTCTCACTGTGCCAACCCTGTACACAGATGTTTACTTCCATCCACGTGGCCAGGAATTGGAGGTATAAACAAGTACAACCCAAGCCACTCATGGCAAATTGCTAAGCTGGGGCTTTTTAAAAGAAAATTCTGGGAGCAATACTTATTTTGAATACATTTCTACACATGAAAATATCCAGGACCCGGCTGAGATGAGATCAGTTGTTTGTGTAAATCTGTGATATGGCATCATATGACTGGAAGCAGCTTTTGGGTCAAACCCTCAGTTTTCTTCTAGCGCTTTCAGGAATATCCCCAAATGTCTGATTTTCTGACAGACTGAAAGTGAGATTTTCCTTTTTTTTTTTCCTGGTACCGGGGATCGAACTCAGGATCCTGGGTTTTTGAGGCAAGTTCATTCAGCACTGAGCTAAATCCCCAGCCCTAGCTTTTTTCTTTTTTAATAAACAAAGTTCCAACAATTGACACTGAGTAGCATGTGCTCCATTATCTTGTTAGGACTTTGACTTGTGTGGGTTGTACTTCATTTCTAGGTTTAAATTTCTAGATTTTATCCTTATTTATTTGACTTTCAAAAATGTTCTTATTTTTCTTCTTTTGTTTTTATTTACATTTTACTTTGTAGGAGTTTACATAGCACTCTGGGCAGTGACAGAGGATGGGTGTCATTTTCAGGTAACTTCTGTAAACAGCCATCTGGACAGAACTTGGATTATTAGGAAATGGCAAAATTGATGTTCTCAGTAAACTCTGAAAGTCTGTAGTGTTTTACAGAAAGTTGAAAATAACAAGTGGATTGATCGCACAAATGTTGAAGGAAGCTGTGCAGATCTAATATAGAGTAACTAACATTTCTTGGTCCTTCTGAGGCTAAAGTGTCTTTCTGCCCTTTCAATGTTTTCTATTCTATGCCTTTTACAATGTTTCATACAAACTGCTAGAAACTTCACACGCTGAGGCCTTCTTGCATATGATCCTCAGCAAGATCCTCAGCAGGACTGGGTCTGTTAGACTCACCATTCCATCACTGCTCTGAAAAATGATGTCCATTTGAGAAAGGGCCTCTATCTTCCCAGCAAGAGCATTGATATGAATGCCCTTCGGCGCGTCCATGCTGAGACTCCTTGTGGGAGATTCCAACCTGAAATGGGAAAAGAAGCCAAGAAAAAACATTGTTAATAGGAATGCATCCTTGATCTGGGAATGGTGGCAATGCATCTGTAGTCCTAGCTACTTGAGAGGCTGGAGCAGGAGAATCACTTGAGCCCAGGAGTTCAGTGCCAGCCTGGGCAACATACTATAGTGAGATCCTGTCCCAAAACAAAAAAAGCCATCTCATTATTCCCTCAACCAATGGCTTAGCATAGAGGATATAATTAATAAGAAATATAGGATATTCAAATCATTCTCTACTGATGTACTGTGCATTATTCATTGATAAATACAGGAATAATGTATAGTAAGGAAATGAATATCCTATCAATGAGTCTCTTTGGAATTGGCATGCTATAAAAACAGGTAAAAACATTAGATGGTCCTAATCTGTGTGGTGTTTTTATGGCATGGTTATGTACACTGGCAAGCCACTCCAGAAGAAAGTGCTATTTGTGAATCACTTTATAAAACTATTATAGGCACTTAAGTTGGATAGAAATTAACTCTTAGGGTTTGTGTTTAGATGTCCCCCCAAAGCCTCATGCAGATGAGGTGGGATTTTCTTTTTCAGAGGTAGTTGAATCTGGAATGTGTGATGGAATTAAGGGTGTGTGATTACTAAACCACTACATGTGAGTGATAGGTTTGGGACCAACCTAACCACAGTAGTCTGGAGGGGATAAGAGGAGCAGGAAGACACTGTTAAGTTCCTCTTGTTACCTTTGCTACCTTGTGAGTACCATGTTATTTCTGCTCTGCCATGCCTGTTTGTCATCCCTGCCTTGGAGTCAGCTGATGGACTGAAACCTCTACCAACTGTAAGCCAAATAAACCCTTTCCCCTCTAACATTGGGTGTTGGGTGTTTTGTCTCAGCAAGGAGAGAAAAGTGACTAACACATTAACGTACAATCAGAGAGGGACTGGGCTCTCAAGGAAGTCAACACAAAAATAAAGGCATCAGAATTGTGGCTGGAGATGAATCTGTAGAAGGCCAGGCCTCAGGATGAAGATGTAATGGCCAGGCCTACATGCTTCCTGAAGGGATAAGCAGTAATTTGAGATTATACTGTAATTAGCACCACTTGGTCCAGTAAGTCAGGGGGGTGACCAGAGCAGCTGGAGCCATCCTTTCCCAAAAATGCTTTTGTGCTTTTCATGCATGAAACATAGGGAAACATGACTTGCTTCCCTATTGGATCAATATTAACTAAGCTGCTATTCTTGTAATCCTAGTGGTGGATCGTAGTTTGACCCAAGTTGTACTCACATTGTGACTTTGCTGTATAAATTACCCCTGACGAAGGGCCTTGGTGGCCACTCTATTCAGGACCCCTTCTAGAAATCCAGGAGCCCTTTCCTCCTTATTTCTAATTAAACTCTCCTAACTTCTTCCTTTGGTTTGCAACTTCATTCCTCGGTGTTGTGGGACCATAAACATGGCACATTTGACATCCACCAGGTTGGGAGTTATATTTCTCCTATATCAAAACTATTACAATATTTACTTGAAATAAAACTTATTTTCAGGCCGGGGATTTAGTTCAGTGGTTTCACCGCCTGCTGTGCAAGTGCAAGGACCCGAGTTCAATCCCTGGTACCAAAAAAAACCAAAACAAAAATAACTTATTTGGGATAAAAATGGAAAGATTTAAGGGCAGCACATTTATTTGCTACATGTTCATGAGACAGAATAAAAAGTTTGGTTTAGGTTTATTTAATTTAGAAACATTACAGGGCAGATGCAAAGATTTCTTTTGGACCTTCTGTTCTTTTTTTTTTTTCCTTGTCCTGGAAAAAAAATGGAAACAAAGCTTTTGTAAATAAGGATGGAAAGAGGGGTTGAATAGAAGGGAGGGGAATGGGGAAAAAAAGAAGCAAGGTATATCATGTACAGGTAAAAATTCCCTGTTGTTATCATCCATGTATATCTGAAATGTACCCATAAAAATTTTAAAAGTTTTTTTAAAGACTGAATTGATAAGGTACATAGACAGGATGGAGATTGGCCTCAGATACTTGGCTGTAAAATTTATCAGAATGTCTTCGTGATTAAGCCAAACAGAACAGAGCCAGGACAATACAAGCCGAAAAATTCTCTTCTTTGCCTCTGCCTGGAAAACAGTTTCCACCAGATGGCGCAATGCGATCACTTGAAGTATTTTTCAGCTATTTAGAAAGTTTGAAAAGCTGATTTCATAAAAATGTGTGAAGATCATTAAGAAAGAGAACAGATAGAAAAAAGTGGAATTCGGAAATCCTTTTCACTACAGTATTGGATTGGGTGGGGATTAGGAAGGGAAGAGAAGAGGAAAGGATTTAAGGATAAATACTCTACGAATTACTTTGCATATAAATTGATATTATTTGAAGGCTATTTTTTTCTCTCTCTATTATTATTTTTTGTGTGGTGCTGGGCATTAAACATAACAGAACTTTGTGCGTGCTGGCAAATGCTCTTCTCCTGAAGTATACATCCAGCCCTTTAATAGTTTTAAATCAGAGGATTAGTTCCTTTATTTGGCAAGGTTTTATGTCTATTATTATTCTGATAGAGAAAACAAAGTTTCCATTTTCATATGTACATAAAAACTTTGCCCTTCACAAGGGTGTAGTGACCTCATCTCTCTTAATTAGTCTTGGTTTGAAATCCATTTTGTCTGCAAATAGGATAGCTACTCCTACTTTGTTTGGGGTTCCTGTCACATGGAATATTGTTCCACCCTTTAACTTTCAGTCTATGAGTTTCTTTTTGAATTGTGTTTCTTGTATGCATCATATTGTTGGATCTTGCTTTTTGATCCATTCTGAATCTTGGAAACAGCCCAAATGTCCATCAACTGGTGACTAGATAAAGATTTTAAAAAATAAAATGGAGTACTACTCATCTGTAAAGAATGAGAAACTAGAGACATTCATGGCTAAATGGATGCACATTGAAGCCATACTCTTAAGTGAAATAAATAGGACACACATATGTAAATACCAAATAGTTTCTCTGGTGTGAGAAGCTGAAAGTATATATGAGGATCAAAATGTATAATAGATAATATGAAATAGGAAGAAAAGGGACAAAGGGGATGGGGAAGGGGTAGGGGAAAGGAAAGAAGGGAATGGAATTAATATGAGAAAAGGAAAAAAGGAAACAAAGTCTTTGTAAATAGGGAGGGGTGGAGAGGTTGAAGGAGGGAAAAGGGAATGGGTAGAAAATAAGAACTAGGATACATCATATACAGCTACAAATTCCCAATGATGAATGTCATCATATTTTATACCTAAAATGTACCAATAAACTTAATGAAAAAAATTACACTGTTACACATTTTGAAGTCTTACCTTGAATATAAGAAAACTCTTAACATTTATAGAATTTTTGATCAGATTAGATTGGGCTTATTTTGGGGGGAAAGACTTTGGTGTGTGCTTGCTCTGCCTGTCTGCCTGTCGAGCTTGCTAGCTGACTCCCTACATCTTTCCTGCCTCGAGAGAGGGAAAGGAAGTAAGAACATAGGGAACTCTTAGAAGCCTTGTCCATTTCAGACAAACCATGTGTGACCTTGAAGGTCCCAGTGAAGGCAAATCTGCTTCCAAGATCAGTTATTCAAGTACAACAAAATGAGCTCAAAATGATCATTTACTACTGTTGGGGTAGAAAGATGGGATTCGTTTTCTCACTCTCCTGAAGGTCACAACTGGCACTCCAACAAAAGACTGGTCAACAAGAGAAAAGCATAACAGATGTATTTAATACATGTTTTACATGATATGAGCGCATTCAGAAAGACCAAAAGACCCAGGGAGAAATTTCCATTTTTATGCTTAGAATTTTATGTTTGTTTTTGCTGTTGTATCGTCCAGACTGCCTTTAACACACTTTGCAATCCAGGCTGGCTCAAACTTATAATCCTCCTGCCTCAGCCTCCTAAATGTTGGAATTACAGGAATATCCCACTGTACTCAGAATTATACTTAGATCTTTGATTAAGAATGGATAGCCAAATGGTGTTGGTAAAACTGCATTTCAACCTGCCAAAGATTAAAACTAGACCCATACCTATCACCATGCACTAAACTAAGATTGAAGTGAATTAAAGATCTAAATATTAAGACAGAAACACTAAACTTGCTGGAAGATAAGTTAGGTAGAACTCTTGAAGACACTGGCATAGGAAAAGACTTCATGAACAAAGCCTCAGTAGCACAGGAGCTAGCACAAAGAATCAACAACCGGGATCTCATCTTATTAAAAAGCTCTGCACTGCAAGAGAAACCACCAACAGAGCTAAGAGACAACCTACAATGTGGGAAAAAAATCTTAGCAGCTGTACCTTGGAAAAAGGACTACTATCTAGAATATATAAAGAACTGAAAAAAATCAGACCCCCCCAAATTCAAAGACCCAGTTCAAAAATGGGCATCTGAAATGAACAGACACTTCTCAGACAAAGAAGTAAAAGCAGCAAATAAGCATATGAAAAAATGTTCAACATCACTGGTCGAGAGATGCAGATGAAAACAACACAGATTCCACCTCACCCCACAAAGAATGGCTGCTATCAAGAAATCAACCAATAACAAATGCTGGCGAGAGTGTGGGGAGAAAGGAACCCTTCTCCATTGTTGGTGGGAGTGCAGACTGGTGCAACCACTGTGGAAATCAGTATGGAGATACCTCAAAGAACTAGGGCTAGCGGTTCCATTTGACCCAGCTATTCCCCTGCGGAGTATCTTCCCAAAAGAATTAAAAGAATCATACCACAGTGATATATGTGTGCCCATGTTTATAGCAGCACAGTATGTAATAGCTAAAGCTTGGAAACAGCCCAAGTGCCCATCAACTGGAAACTGGATAAAGAAGACGTGGATTTTTTAATAAAATGGAGTGCTGCTCAGCCTTAAAGAATGAGAAACTAGAGACATTTATAGCTAAATGGATGCAGATTGAGGCCATACTTGTAAGTGAGATAAATAGGACACCCGTGTAAATACCGAATAGTATCTCTAATGTGAGAAACTGAAAGTGTAATTAAGGAGTAAAATGATTAAAATGGATAATTGATAATTTGAAATATGAAGAAAAGGTCCAAAGGTGTAGGGGAAATGAGAGGGGAAGGGGAAAGGAAAGAAGGGAAAGGAAAATTATGAGGAAAGAAAAAATATGGAAAGAAAGTCTATGTAAATAGGGAATGGTGGAGGGGGTGAAGGGAGGACAGGTAATGAACCAAGATACATCATGTACAGGTACAAGCACCCAATGATAAAAGTAAATGTATTGTATACCTAAAATGTACCAATAAAAGGATTTAAGCAAAAATAAAAAAAGAATGGATAGCCATATGGAGATGTGGTTGGAGAAATAGGTGTGACTGATGGTAATAGGGTGCATGTACACACACTGATAAGTTGATGTCATAGGTGATACAATTTTATGGGACCACCATTTTACAATGGCCCATCCTAGATAGAAATGTCACTGCAATACATGACTGTAATTAGTATGACTTAAATGAAGACCACTAGTTGTGAACAATGCCACAGAACTATATCCAAACACTCATATATTTGCATATATATATTCTTTTTATATTAAATATTTTGGTCAATCACTTTCTTTTCAGGACATAAGAGACACTTTGCTTTCAGAATTTGACTTTCTCCTTATTAATTCAACTAAAGATATGTACAGAAGACTTCGAAATTGGCTTTCTCAGTTCTTACAGTTGATTGGTGTTATAAAAATTGTAACTAAGATGTTTAGTTCTGAAGCTTATATTTAGCTTACATTAAAGCTAAACATTTAGTTCTAATTGTTTAGTTCTATGAGCTTTAGGTTGTGTTTCTTTTAAAATTAAAATAAAGAGCATGCTGTAATGTCCCAAAGATTTGCCAATATTCTAATTTTAATTGATCTTTTACAATATGGCAAATCAATCGTGTATGACCTTACTATGGCTCACCCATATCATGTCAATGCTATTTAACAAAAGGGGAAGTGTTAATACAAAATGTGAATAATATTTTGGTTTTAAGCATTTTGAAGCTTAAATTAAGCCCAAATTTTATAAATATGATGAAAGAGCAGGAAGCACAAGTATGAATATGATAAGAAAACAACCTTTTATTTGCGGAAAAAAATTCCTAGTTTTATCAGTGGTTGAAGGATGAGTAATTAATCTTACATACCATATAATAATTTCCAGTTTTCAAAAAGTTGAAAACTAATAAATGTGCTTAGTAAAACTAAACTGAGCACAATTTTATGTTTCTTTAGAAATTTCCTAAAAGTACCTCATATGTGCGTCTTGGAGTCATCTTTTTTTTTTTTTCAAATGCCCATTTGGAAAAAAAAATGCAATACACATAGCAGCTCCATATTTATGAATATTGCTATCAAAATGGCATTCAAAACTGAAAACTGATGAACATTTCCATATTTACTCTATTTTTAAAGTCTTACTTTATATATCACACTCAGTTATTTAAAAAAATTTATCCTTTTGTTGTTTTCAAAATAGCAAAACCAACCAGATAGCCTCCTCTAAAAAAATACAGAAGCATTTTTGAAACTGAGCAGTGAGCATCTTGTGGGTTTTTATGAACTGGCATCAAAACTACTCTCATCATGTTGAATTTTCACAGCTATGGATACAAAAGAGGAATTTTAGTTTACAGAGATTTCTCTTCGGTAGGGTGTTAAAGATTCTATGAATATGAAATCTGTACAAATCCAGAAACAGCCAATTGTTGTTCTTCCATTGGGGGAACCTGGATTTATTTGGAGGTAAAGAAGATGCTACTATTCATAAAGGCATGGATGTTGACCACTGGCCTAAGGATTCAGGAGCAATGAGTGGGGACAGGACCAAAGGCATAGTAGACAGGCACAACTTGGAAAGTCCAAGGCTTGCTTTTTTTTCTCCAAGACTGCACGAAAGGAAGAAAACATGCAAATTTAGAATAAATCTCAGAAGAGTGAAGGAGAAGAGTTGAAAAGAGAAGTCAGCTGACTTTAGTAATGTGTTAAGGGTGACGTTCATAGTAGGGGGTTTGTAGACCAGAGGAAGTAGAAAAAATAGCTTCAATTAAAAATCTATTTCTTAATTTGAAAAATTTGATACCAATGCAGTTAAAAATAGACCTTGTAACCATTAGGAACTGTTGGGTTTCAATATTTATCTTTAGAATTTTATCTGGAATACACACAGGAAAGGTTGTGGGTCACAGACAGATTTCCATTTGTACATGTCTCCTGGGTAACACTTGTCAGGCCCTCTTTGCTTTCTCCTCGCCCCAGGATGACAGGTTGAGAGTCAAGTTCATCTTCCTGCAGGACCAGTGGACACCTCACCACCTCACAGGTGGGGATGAGGAAAGGACTCTTCTCTGCCTTAAGAGAAAGGCAGCTTACCTCCCCGCTCTAGAAACTCTCGCCCACCTCAGCCTTTCATTCATGAACACTGTCTCATCAGGAGGCAGCTAGCCCAAAGTACATCTGTTTTTAAGACTGACCTACTGTTGTCTCCTGGGCCTCACATTTCCTCTCAATGTAAATCTATGAAAAGAGGAAGCCCTAAACAAACTGTGGACCCCTGGCCATTCTCTTATCAGCCACCATGGTCCCCCAAATTTCTCAGATGCTGGCAGATTCCCCACTGGGCTGCCTTCTCAAAAATCTTTCATCTCTTGGTGTAAAGGGAGATATTCAGTCTAAAATGTCTTATTTTCTATTCCCTCACAGTTTTGCCTCATTATAAAGTAGATATGGAAGCCAATGGTCTATGTTTGGTACATTTGATTTATAGATTCTCCACGACCTTGATAACTACCTGCAGAGAAGTGGCAAATGGCAAGAGCTGCCATAGACCCAAGTCTTTTTGGTGCTCTGTTCTCAACTCTCTCTCTGTCAAACCTGCACTGTACATCAGGTCCTCCTGGAGGAAAAAACCTATACCTAGCCTTTTGGAAGACCCTGACCCAACAGATGAGCTACTGCCATTCCACCATACTCCTCCCCAGTGCTCTTGAGCCAGCATCACCTCCCACTGTGGATGAAGCCCAGGAAGCTGTACAAGCAGTTCAATGCTTGCTCCTGCCCCCTTACCCTCTTTGTCAGTTACCCATTCCCATTCCAATCCAACAATCCTCCAGCAGACAGGTGGCAGGGTCAATGGACCAGTCTGTGTTCATGTTCCTTTTTCTATAAATGATTTGGCTCAAATTTAACAGTGCCTGAGATCTTTTTCTGAAAATCCTACTAAGTATAGAAAGGAGTTCTTCTGCATAAACCAGGAATTCAGCCTCTTCTAGCAGGGCATCTACTTAATCCTTTCTTCCATATTTAGTGAGCAGCCAAACTTTATCCAGATGAACTCCATCAACTAAACCAAGATGATCCAATCAATATACCTGGTAGTAGTCCAGGTGGTCCCAAAGATAAATCTTACCAACCCCATCTGTACATACCAGGGAGGAGATCAGTGTCTTGCCAAGGATAATCATATGATCACATGTTTCCTGGCTGGGATGAAGAGCCATACTGGTAAGGCAGTGAAGTATGACAAATGAGTGAGATTACTCAGGGACTGGATGAAAGTCCAGCCCTTTTTATGTCCTGCATGCTGAGGATATGATAAAGCTGACTAGTATGAATCCTGAATCTGGGGAAGGACAGATGTACCTTCATCTCCAATTCATTTCCTCATCTGCTCCTGATATTGGGAAAAAGCTTCAAAAGTTAGAAGAGAGACCTCAGATCCCTAGAAATGAACTTATAAATACTACCTTCCATGCTTTTAATAGCCAGGAGGATGAGCAATGCCCCCCCAATAAAGCTGAATTAAAATATCAAATTCTTGCCTCTGCTATTCACAAACCCATGAAAGGGACCTCTCCTCCAGCACTTGTTACATATGTGGCAGTGGTGGGCATTGGACAAAGAACTGCCCTAACCCAAGCCCCGCAATTAAGCTGTGCCCTATCTGTGGTCAGTGGGACATTGGAAGAAGGACTGTGCCCTTTAGGAATGCCCTTCCAGCTTGGAAGCAGCCTCTCATAAGAAGGTCTAGCCAATGTCCGATGGTCTGTCTCAGCTGCCAGCTTTAACAATGGAGGACTGAGGGTGCCTGGGATCCATCGCCTCCACAGAAAGTGAGTCAATTTTCTGAACTCAGGGTGATTAGGATGGAACCAAGAGTAATTAGGATGGTATACAATAAGGCCATTTCATTCCTTATTTACACTGAGGCAAGCCTCTCTTCTTCTCAAATTTTAAGGGCCACTTGCTCTATTGTTCCTATGGTTGGCATGAAAGGACTACAAGAACACCCCTTACAAATATCACCTATCTATTATACAATGGGGGAGTGACCCTTCTACATCCATTCCTAGTTATCCCTCACTGTTCCACCCCTTTACTGGGCAGGGACCTCATGGATAAGCTAGGAGCCATGCTCTATAGGCCCACCCTCCCTGAGGCTACAAGGTTCTTACTTCTCTGCCAGGGAGCTCAACCTAAAAAACTCAGTCTGGCTGATGCCTGTCTAATCTCAGTAGAATGGCCTCTCTTAAACTGCCAAGTCTGGGACCCTCATAAAAATTTGTTTAGAAGATTCCACGAATTTTATTTCAGTCCCTCAATACCCCTAGCAAGGGTATGGATCCCCCCATAACACCCCCATCCTTCCTGTAACAAAAATACCTCAGACAGTTCCTTTTACTTTGTACAAGACCTCTGCAAAATAAATACTGCAGTGATTCCTAGCCATCCTGGTGGTCCCTAACCCAGTCTCCTGTCCTGAATACCCCCTAATATGACATATTTTTCTGTCCTGGACCATGAAGATCCCTTCTTCACAATTCACTTATATCCTGGCTGCTCAAAATCTCTCTGTATTCACCTGGACCAATCCTGATTCTAATTTTACACAGAAGCTGATAAGGACAGTTCTGCCACAAAGATTCAATGACAGTCCCCATCTCTGGATAAGTACACCAAAGACCTTTTTGACCTTGACTGAGTCCTAGTGTCTACCTTCAATATGCTGATAACCTCCTCTGTAGCCCCACCAAGGATGTAACCCATACCCACACAATTCTTCTTTTTAACTTTCTAGCAGACAGGGGTTATAGCATCTCTAAACATAAAGCCCAGCTTGTGTCTTATGTTGTCACTTACCTAAGTCTCCGTATCACCCCCTGTACTCACAAAATTCCAGAAGACTGAAAGGCCACAGTCTCTTCCCTACCTTTCCTCAAGACTAAGCACAAGCTCCTCTCTTTTGGGAGCTTAGTGGGCTACTTCAGGCTGTGGATCTATAATTTTGCTGTCAGGGACAAACCACTCTATGATGCCTCCAAGGCGATCCTAAAAAATTCCTCACTCCTGACACATGCCTTTCAGGGGTTTAAGAGAGCCCTAACAAAGGCCTGCTTTATGCCTCCTTAACCCTAAGCCTCCAGATCCATGCCACAAGATTCCAGGCCCTGGTACAACCATCAGGGGATTCTCTATTTCTTATAGCATATTTTTCAGAACAACTTGATTCTGTCTACCAGAGCTGGCTGCTTTGTCTTAAAATAATGGAAGCTGCCACCCTCTTAATCACAAAATCTCAGAAAATAATTTTTCTATCAGCTTCTTCAAGTTTGGTCTTCTCATGGATTACCAGACCTATTAAACCATAGGGCTCTCCAACCTGTCTCTCTTTCTAGAATTCAAGTCTTACACTCTACCCTAATACAACCTTGCTATCTTTCCACCACAGTCCCCCTTTAAATCCTGCTATGCTTATGCCTGAATGTGGCACATAGAAGAACACTGAGGACTTCTCATGCCTTGAGATAGTGGATTTTCCTTAATAGTTTTTCACCATCTAACCTCTACCCATGTCCCAGGAGTTCCTGATTGGTTTATAGACAGCAGTGCCTCTAAAACATCCCCTTATCAGGCTTCTTATGCTATAGTAGAGGGTTATCATGATGATGAATGTGCTTTTCCCCCAGGTAAGTGATCAAGGCCACTCTACTTCCAAAGGGTACCACCTCACAACATGCCCAGCTTATTGCATTAACCAGGGTGCCAACCTTAGCAATGTATAGGGCTATTCACATATATACTGATTCCAAATATGCCTACAATATTCTACATTCCAATACAAAAATTTGGCAAGAAAGAGTTTTATCAGCTGAAAGAATGCCCATTATAAATGGGAAGCTGATCCATGCCCTATTACAAGCAGCCCTTCTCCTGAAAGGTAGCAGTGATAAATTGCAAGGCCATAAGAGTTGTGCCACTGCAGGAAACAGGACAGCAGGCTACCTGGCTTGGAAGTGGCCTTGGACTTCCCCTGATCCAAATATCTCTTTCCCTTATGAGCAAAAAACAGAATCAATTTCCCACAGCCCCTGGCTAAAGAAGTAACCTTGAATCCACTGCTCCCAGCCCAGAGGAAGGAGCTTCTGGGCCACCGTTCCACTGCTCCCAGCCCAGAGAAGGTGAGCCATGTGGGAGCCAATAGCACCCCCTCCCCCTTCAAAATGAGAAGACATTTAAACAAGTCTCAAAACCAGACTTCCAGATCACCTACAGCAACCTCAAAGGGAAATGAGATGGAACACTCTGATACTCAACCACCTGGACTCACTGAACTGGCAACAAAAGAGGCTCTGGAAAAAATGAAATCAGAAGTAATTTCTCACATAACAGCAGAGATTGTGCCCATAGTGCAAGACATGATTAATAAATCTAGACAAGACACAGATAAAAAAAATAGAGGATCTGAGGAACATGATGGAATCCCAACAAAGGAAACAAATGGAATCCATAAAAAAGATACAAACAGATTTCCAAGAGATTAAAAACTCCATTGAAAGTCTACACAGCAGAATGAGCCAATGTGAGGACAGAGCTTCAGATATAGAAGATAAGATTGCAATTAGTGACCAGGAAGAGAAAAATTGCTTTAAAATTGTAAGGGACCATGAGAAATCAATCCAGCAGCTGCTAGACAATGCAAAGAAGAATAACATAAAACGGATTGGAGTCTATGAATAAAGAGGAGAGAGTGCAGATGACATAAAAAAATTGTTCACAGAAGTAATGCCAGAAAACTTCCCAAGCAGGGGAAAAGAACTTGATAAACAGATAAGTGAGGCATATAGGACTCCAACTAGCCTTGATCAAAAAAAATCTACACATAGGCATATAATTGTTAAGATTCCAGAAACTCAACAGAAGAACAAAGTTTTCCAAGCAGTTGGAGAAAAGAAACAAATCACATACAAAGGAAAGCCCATCAGAATCACAGCTGAATTCTCAATGCAAACCTTCAAGGCAAGAAGAGCTTGGAGTGCTGTATTCAAGCCCTAAAGGAAAACAGCTTCTAACCCAGATTGATGTACCCTGAAAAACTATCTTTCAAAATTGATGGAGAAATAAGATACTTTCATGACAAAGAGCACCTTAGGAACTTCATGAATATCAAACCAGCACTCCAAAAAATTTTAGATAGTATCCTAGGTACAGACAATGCATATCACAGCCCCAGGAAGCACAGCAGAATCATTGGGCACAACAAGAAATTAAATGTAAAGGGGGAGAATCCAACAAAGAGAAAACGTCATGACAAGGATAAGTCAATATGTATCAGTTATAACTATCAATGTTAATGGTCTCAATTCACCAATCAAAAGAAATAGGCAGAATGGGTCAAGAAGAAAAATCCAACAATATGCTGCATACAAGAAGCACACTTAATTCAAAAAGAAGCTCACAGATTGAAAGTTAAAGGGTAGAAAACAATATTCCATGTGACAGGAACCCAAGAAAAAGCAAGAGTAGCTATCCTCTTTGCAGATCAAGTGGATTTCAAACCAACACTAATTAAGAAAGACAAAGGACACTACATCCATGTAAAGGGAACAATCCAAGAGGAAGAGAAGTCAATCATAAATATCTATGCACCAAACACTAGTGCACCCAACTATATAAAACAAATACTAACAGACATGAAAAGTCATATATACACTAGTATAATAGTATCGGGGGACCTCGATACCCCACTGTCACAAAGAGATAAATCAACTAGACAAAAAATAAGTAATGAAATCCTAAAACTCAATCGAACTCTTGAACAAATGAATTTAACAGATGTTTTCAGAGTGTTCCACCCCACAAAATCAGAATACACATTCTTTTCAGCAGCACATGGGTCGTTCTCCAAAATTGACCACATACTCTCTCATAGAACATGTTTAAGTAAGTGCAAAGGAATTGAAGTTATCCCCTGTATATTATCAGAACATAGTACAATGAAATTGGAGATCAATAGCAAAAGAAACCACAAAAATTTCTTAACACATGGAAATTGAACAACACACTCCTGAATAATCAATGGGTCACAGAGGAAATTAAAGAAGAAAGCAGACAGTTTCTTCAATTAAATGACAGTGACAATACAACATAGCACAATCTATGAGACACAATAAAAGCAGTCTTATGAGGGAAATTCATAGCAGTGAATACACATATTAGGAAAACAGAGTGAGCCCAATTAAACAATCTGGTGCTGAACCTCAAGCTTCTAGAAGTAGCAGAGCAGGACAAACCCAAAGCTCATACAAGGGAGGAAATTATAAAGATTAGAGCAGAAATCAATTCAATGACGATGGAGAAAATGATACAAAAAAATCAATGAAGCCAAGAGTTGGTTCTTCAAAAGAATCAACAAAATTGACAAACCTTTAGCCAACCTTATAAGAAAAAGGAAAGAAAAGGCCCAAATCCATGCAATTAGGAATTACATCAGACCCAACAGAAATCCAGAGGATCATCAATACCTACTTCAAGAACTTATATGCCAATAAGATGGAAAACACAGAAGAAATGGACAGACTCCTAGATACGTATGAATTAACAAAGTTGAACAAAGAAGACCTAAAAATTCTAAATGACCCAATATCAATCAATGAAATTGAAAACATAATTAAAACCTTACAAACTAAGAAAAGCCTGGGTCCTGATGGCTTCACTGCTGAATTCTACAAGACATTTAGAGAGGAACTACTGCCACTACTGTTTAAA
>NW_004624776.1:14417525-14464342 GCF_000247695.1 Heterocephalus glaber
AAATAAGAACCAAGAGAGACTATGTAAAGGTGCAAATTTCCAATGATGAATGTCATTATATTGTATACCTAAAATGTACCAATAAAATAATATTTAAAAAAAAGTGGTAACCTTGAGCCCTCTCCCTCCACCTGGACATCTCTTCCCTTTATCAGTCTCCTTAACCTACACTAAAGAGGAGGAACAGAAGCCTGAGGAGCAAGAAGCTACCTTCCATAAACTGGTGGTTTTTATGTGGAAAATTAGTTCTCCCGAAGTCCTCTCATATCCCTCTCCTTACTGATTTGTATTCCCATTTTCATGCAGGATCTCTCTCCCTTACCCATTTTTTATAGACATATACATACCTAACCCCACAGATGACAAAATACCTACACCAACTCTCAAAAGATTGCTCCATCTGTCCGTGAACCTCCTCTCAGACTAATATCCTTCTCTCTCCTTTTCCCACACACCAGGCTAGAGGCCATTTGCTTGTGAAGATTGGCAAATGGACTTTACTCATATCCCTCCATTAAGAGGATTTTTTATCTACTAGTTATGGTAGATAAAATCACAGGATGGGCAGAAGGCTTCCCCACAACCAATATGAGGGTTCCACTGCAGCTCATATCCTCCCGAGATCATCCGAAAGTTTGGGCTCCTGGCTTCCCTGCAGTCCGATAATGCAGTCAGAATTTACCTCTCAGATTTTTCAACACCTGACAAAATCTCTTAATATCAGCTGCTATTTTCATATTCCTTATTACCCCCTATCATTGGGTAAAGTAGAAAGAGTACAGGATTTTTAAAAAACACTAAGCATACCGCACAAACCCAACAGCACTGGGTCCACCTTCTAACCCTAGCCCTCCTCAAGTTAAGAGCTCCCCCTGGAAAACCCCCTAGGCTGAGCCCCTTTGAATTGCTGTATGGAAGCCTATTACCATCAGACAGTTGGGTTCCAACTTCTGGTTGGACCAGAATCCCTCACCTTTCAGTCCCCTACTTGCATCCCTAATGAAATGCAACTCACTGTGGTCATATACTGAGTCTCAAATCCTCCAATCTGTCCCACTACCTAAGAAATTCAAGGGAGACTGGATTTACATATAGACATCATTAGACCCTCCTTGCCCCAAATGAGACCGATCTCATCAAATAATTCTCACAACTTCTATAGCAGCTAAACCTAAGGGCTTTCCACATTGGGTACACTTCTCTGCCCCACAGCTGGCTAAACCTCCCCTCTGCTCTCCTACAAGGCCCATTTCAATCGAGATCTCATGCCTGCCTCCAACAGTAGTAAGGACTCTGCCAAAGAATGGCTCTTTCCCTAACCTCTTCCAAAATATTCCTTGATTTTCTGGCCTGGGAACTACCATCTTATTCCCCCCTCCAAAGTGACCTTTTGGAGATTCTCTGTGATCTCTAGCTTCAAGAATCCTTCTCTGAGCTCACACCTACTCAAATAGAGGTTTTTTTTCTTGTGCTCCCTTATTCTATTCTCTTAAAGTCCATGTTATATGGTACCAAAGTTTTAATTCTGTTCTAGATCAAAAGGCTACTGTCAGGAGACCCACAACAAAAACGAGACTGGACAGTTGATACCAGCAGGTGACAGGCACATGGATTATCTATTTATTTTTTAATTGGCTAACTGGGATAACTATGGCAAATAATATGATTTCAGGGGGCCTTCTGGGGCAAGGGTTCATAATGTTTCCCACCGTCGGGTATGGGTAGAAATCTCTGCTAATGCCAAGGGAGGTTTCCCTTGGCGTCTTACTCTGGTGCTGGCAAGATTGGATGGCTTTGTCTCCCTGAAGTATGCAGGGACCTGAGTGGGATGCCTACCACCAACCTGTCGAAAATCTGCTCCAATGAGGTAATATAGGGCAACCACTCATAGGACACATTGTCCCTACTGGCTGGGAGTGGGTAGTGTCCTAAACATTGACCTGTTGTGTGATGTGTTGAGCAACATTCTGATCTCAACTGCATAGTGAGGTGGATACCTAAACATCTGTGTCTCAATGTCACTATGTCACTTTGCCCAGTGTGTCTGGTGGAATGGGGAAAAATACCATGGAACGGTACCCACAGATAGGGTTCCTAGGGGATATTTAGGGTTGTGTGGTTGATATGTATGGCCACATTTACCTGCCAGTTAGACAGGATGTTGTATAGCATCCTTATATTCCTGGTTATATTCTCTCTTCCCTCTCAAACCAGCCCCAGAACTGGGATGCAGTGCATCACCTATGTCACCATACAAAGTGCTCACCCTGGTGGTTCTGTCCCTTAGCTGTTTCCCTTTTGGGAGAGCTGCTATCAAGGTAGAATCAGATATATAGGCTCATGCATTAAATGTCACTCATCGAGCTCTTACACTAACAATGGATGAGACAACCCAAACTCAAACTAAAACGGAGTTTTACAGATTTTCAGAGCTTTAGATTTTCTCACAGCTGCCCAAAGTGGGCAGCAGCACCAGGCTCCAAACAACATGCTGTACCTTCATTCAAGACAACTGGGGCAATGTAACAGCAGCCTCACAGGAAGTAGACTGTGGCCCAAGAGGTATAAAAGATGTCTCAGGACCCCTCACAGGTCCCGGGGGATTCACAGAGATCCAGCATCATATCTTGCATTCTCCCTTTTGTGATACCCCTTCTCCTTCTAGGACTCTCCTGTCTGTTCTTACCCGGCTTAATTAATTTGTTTCAAATATTTCGTGCCAACAGAATTGTAGCTGTTTTGCAGGCAGTGCCCCAGGACCACATCAAGGCAGTTCTCCTTCAGTCTCGACAAAGCCCCAACCTCCATCCCGAATCACTTGGATGCAGTGAAACTGCGATGCCCATCTTCCTGGACTTCACCACAGAGTAGGGAATTCGGGAGTTAGACAACTGCTATCTTGGCCAGAGGACAACTAGGCCAAGCCCCAAGATATATCAGCCCTTATTAATGAGGGAGTCAGAGGACTGCTATCTTCCCAGCAGTCACAGGGAAAACACACATAGTCACTATGGTCCAGTGATCACAGACTACAAAGCACAACCCCCTTTCAAGATAGCAGCAATTTCCTCCTGCAAATCTCATAAAAGCCCCTCAGCCTGTACGGGGCGCCACTCTGGTTCTTATACTAGCCTTCCCTCTCAAGTTTGTTCTAAATAAGCCTGTCCTGACTGTTGAACTCGTATCTTTGTTTCTCCTTTTTCCTAACAGTACTGTTACTCTGCAATAGGAAATTTTCAGGTCCATGATAATCGGAGGGGACTGCTGTCATATATTCGATCTGTTGTTGTTTGAAACACCATTATGTGTGTTTCAAAGTGCTCACACTCATTGATAATCCCTGCATCAGTGGAGAATCTGTCTTTCCTCATATTTTTGCCAGTATTTGACATTGCTAGAGTTTAAGCTATTTTTCATTCTGATGAGTGTTACATTGAGTCGTTTTACTTTTTACTTCCTTGATGACTGGAGTGGTTAAGTCTCCTCTATATTTTAAATTTTTTATTGACCTGGCTTCTTCTGTGAGTTGACCATCTGTCTTGCTTTTCTAGTTACTTTTTAAAAATGGAAGCAGAGGCTGGTGGTGCAGGTCTGTAATGCCAGAGCTCTGGGAAGCTGAGGCAGGGGGATCACAAGTTCAAGCCCAGTCTGGGTGACTTAGCAAGGACCGTGTCGCAAAACGAAAAATAAAAACAAAAGGGCTAGGGATGTAGTTCAGTACGGTGGCCCAGGATCGAATCCCTAGTACCATAAATAAAGAATCTATAGGATTAAAAACTGTATGTATTCTTAATATTAACCTTCTTCCTGTTACTATTTATAGGATGTTTATTGCACAAAAAATTAACATTTTTCTTTAAATATATTTTCATTGTATTACTAAACAATCCTTAGATTAAATGTTTTCTACATTTTGTTTTAGAAATTTTGTTTTTCATTTTGTCTTCCACAATATGGAATTTTGTTATATTAAAAATTTTTGTTCTCTATTCGCCGATCTGTGCTTTATGTTTACAATGTTTTCTCTTTCTTTGGTTTTCTTCACTGTTGTCACTTTTTTTGTTGTTGTTACTGGGGATGGAACTCAGGACTTTGCACTTGCAAGGCAGGCAGCAGAACCACTGAGCTAAATCCCCGGCCTTGTTGTCGCTTTTTAGTGAGTACATAGTTTATTATTTTTTTAGTCTTTCCTTTTTTAATAAAATGAAAAGAAGGAATATATTTTCCCTGAATGGGCCTTCATTTAAGTGGCATGTTTTAAATGTTTATTGTTAGTTCTTCAAGACCTAAAAATAGATCTACCATATGATCCAGCTATCACACTACTCTCTATATTTCATTTTCTCAAGGAAAATGAAGTCAGTGTATCAAAGTGATACCTCTACTTTCATGTTTATTTCAGCACTACTCAGAATAGACAGGACACAGAATCACTCTGGCTGTCCACTGATGGATGAACTGTTGGGGAAATGTGGCATGCATACACCATGGACACTAATCAGCTACAAGAAGAATGGAGCCTTCTTATTTTGGATAGGTGCAACTGGAGGATATTATATTATGGGAAATAAGCCGGGCGCAGGAAGACAAATAGCACATGCATATTCTCACTCATATGTGAAAGCTGAAAAAGTAGATGTCAAAGAAATAGAGAGGAGATTCTTTTAATTCTTTTAATTAAAAGAATCATACCACAGCAATATATGTGCACCCATGTTCATAGTGGAACAGTTTGTAATAGCTAAAGCTTGGAAACAACCCAAGTGCCCATCAACTGAAGACTGGATAAAGAAGATGTAGTTTTTTAATAAAATGGAGTACTACTCAGCCATCAAGAATGAGAAACTAGGGACATTTATAGCTAAATGGATGCACACTGAGGCCATACTTTTTGGTACTGGGGATCGAACTTGGGACCTTGCGCTTTCAAGGCAGGTGGTAGAACTACTGAGCTAAATCCCTGGCCTGAGGCCATACTCTTACGTGAAATAAATAGGACACACATGTATAAATACGGAATAGTTTCTCTGGTGTGAGAAACTGAAAGTGTAAATAAGGACTAAAATGAATTGATAATGTGAAATAGGACGAAAAAGTACAAAGGGGAAGGGGAAGTGGGAGAGATAGGGGAAAGGAAAGAAGGGAAAGGAAAAAATATGAGAAAAGAGAAAATGGAAACAAAGCCTTTGTAAATAGGGAGGGGTGGAGGACTTGAAGGAAGGGCAGGGGAAGGGGGAAAAAGTAAGAACCAAGATATATTACGTAAAGGTACAAGTTCCCAATGATGAATGTCATCGTATTATATACCTAAAATGTACCAGTAAACTTAATGAATAAAAAAATAGAGCATGGTGTCTCTTATATGAGGCTGTTCATGTACACTGGGCGATCGCTCGGCCTATCAGTCCAGGCCTTGGCGTCGAAGGCCCAACCCCACGTCTCTGTGTGATTTCCTAGGAATATCATGGTTTAGCTCCCCTTCTCTTCTCTAACCATGAGCTTCTCCTTTCTTACTCAGCCCCAGGAAATACCCAGATGTTTCCAGACTGGGTCATTTTATTTTTCTGTTAATTTTACTGACTGTGTGCGAAGCACTGTTCCCAAGTTACCCAGTTCATGTCATGTCCCTATGTGGTTTCAGAAGATTCAAATGCTTCCTTTTCAGATGCCACCTCAGATTACCTTGGGAAGGTTTTATGCTCATCCTTTCTGCCTCTACTATCATTTTGTATTTTCACCAGAATAACTAGTTATAACAGCCAAATTTCTCTGCCTGTTTCTTTCTCCAATAGACTTTTAACTTCCTAAGGTCAGAAACCATGTCTTTCATCCCATATAACTAGTATGTAGATTCTGGTGCCTAAACACTTCAGTATGTTTTTGCTGAAATTTAAAAATGAAATTTTTAAAAAACTAAATCACGTCATGTATGAATGAAAGATAGCTTTAATGTGGTATGTCATAGTCTGCACTTTGCTGTGAATGATTTTGTCATATGTCATGTAAATCTAGCTTCCATACAAGTCAGTTACTTTTCTTCTACAAGAAAATAATGTCTCTGTCTATGAGTATCACTGAATAGATACCAAATTTTAGATTGTGAAAAATATGTACATTCCAGAGATATATTTATAAGTATATTGTGATCTTAACCTTCCAAATTCCACGTTAAATATTGTATTAGATGAATAAAGGTATTCCAAAATCTTTTTCACTATACTTAGCCCAGGAATAGTAATGCTTTTGAATTCAGAAATTTAAAAAATCCTGCAACATAGTTTAAAATAAAAATTTGCAGAAGAATATACACTATCATATAATCAATCACTGAAGTCTGCTAGTAAATAAAGGCATAAATTGCAGGAGGGTTTACTTAAGTTGTCCAGGGAATGGATGTACCCATATGTGGTTTGGAGTCAGCTGAATTTGAGTTATCCTCAGCTACATTTTGAGTTCTGTAACTTAAAACATGGTACTATCTAGATCTCCTTGTCTTTCTTTATGAAATTGTTTACATTTTAGTGCTGAGTATGACTAAATGAGATAAATAACACGAAAGCACCAAGCACGGTTTCTGCTAGTCAAGGGCATTCACTGGTTCTCATCGTCCATTCTTGCCACCTTCCTGAGATCATTTCTCCCAGTATTATTTTTCCAGTCTCTTTCCCAGTCTCCCTTACTATCATCTTTTAGAAAGTAAGAGAATACTTTTTGCCTTTTAATTTTTTAGTAAGAGCCTTCTGTATAAACCAAGCAAATATATGTCCTGATGGGACAACATAAGACAAATTCATCTTGAGATCTATATATTTTCTAACACTGATGTTCTTTTTAAAAGCATTCTTACATCTCTAAAATTCATTTCATCATTTTAAAATGATGGGTTTTAATGGGATTATTTTTAAGAATTACTGAATTGTTTTTCAATCATAGGATAGTAAAATTTTCTTTCCTAACTCTAATAATTCTTCAATATGAATCTTATCCCTTATCAAAATTAATGAAGATTGTTATAATTTAATTACAGCCATAATTTATTTTTATGTTTTATGTTCTCTAAGTGCCTTTAATATTTAATTGGACATTAAGTACAAGACAAATGCTGAATTTTCTAACACCTATTTAGTGTGAATATCTATTAAGCATATAACAATAATAAAAATAAAACACTTCTAAGAATATCTTATTAAGTCTTCCCTGTCATACCCTGAGGTAAGAATTGTCAGTACTTTAATAGGAAAAAAAATAATCTTGAAAGGTGAATTTGGCCCAAGCTCTCAGGATGTCCATGCAAAGCTGAGATTCCTACTGTGCTTTGTTTTCCTTATTATACCTAATTTATTTTAATATGTTAATTGTCCAGTGTATAATTCGAGTTCAAATTTTAAATGTGACTTTAAGTGATTTCTTGGACCTTAAGACAATTCACTTTAAGATATTTCTTTTTTGATATAAAACACAAATATGTTATTGGAATTAACAGTGACTGTGTATTTAGTAGCTTAGCAATAAGGTGAAATACACATAGGCACACAGACTCCTTGAAAAGAATAAATTTATACATGGAGCTGGAACTGGGTGACATCATATATTCAAGAGCTTATTTAAAGTAATGATGTTCCAAAGGTTGAAGACATCAGTCACAAAAGGACAAATACTGTATGCTTCTACTTATGTAAGGAAGAGCTATTTATGAGTATGGAGCTTTAGTTTAAAAAAAGGAAAAGGGCTCTGGAGGTGAATAATGGTGATAGTGCCAAACATTGTGAATGTACGTAATGCCACTAAACTTTACATTAAAGTGCTTAAGATGGTGAATTTTAGGTCCTATGTTTTTTACCACAAATAAAAAGAGACATCATATCAAAGGTTTCCAACTTTTTGTGCATATGGATTTACTATGCAATTAGTTTTCATAATGTTCTTTTTTATCCTAACAGTGCATATTGAGTATTTTCAAGAAGGCCTTTTACAAATTTTAAAGTCTATGTAGGGGGCTGGGGATTTAGCTCAGTGGTTCTGCTGCTTGTCCCACAAGCGCAAGGTCCCAAGTTCAATCCCTGGTACCAAAAAAAAAATTAAAAAAATAAAAATAAAGTCGATGTAGGGTGCCATTCTCTTTCACTAAAAGTTGCAAGGGTTTTGTCTTGTTTTCATATGCAGAGATGGAACCAGAGGGGCACATGGGTCAGATGGAACAGCCTGTGCAAAAGTATGGGGTGGGGGAGCCTGGCCACCATCCCAGTCTGCGAGGACACAAGGAGGAGACGCTGCCAGCCACAGCCCAGACAGTCCAGGGCCAGTAGCACACACCGGAGTGCTTAGGGTTTTCCTACAGCAGATGAGGAATGAACAAAGCATTTCAGTTTGCACTGAGTAAATGACTCTGATGCCAGTGAGAAGGGCAGATTGGGGAGGAGCCAGCTGGGGCAGGAAGAGGGTTTTGGAACAGCAAGGAGTCTGAGCTCAAACAGTGGGGACAAGAGTAAAGAGGCCTGGGACTCAGAGACAGAGCAGAGAATCAGTAGAATGTGTGACTTATTTTAGATTTAAAAAATTGGAGGTAGTTGTATGCAAAAAGTCATGAAAATAAAGACAACCAATATGAAAAATAATCTGGTGACTACTGCTACCATGTTATTCCAGCATCCACCGAGACCACTTCTGGAACAAAAATTCTTACCTTAGGTCTTCAAATGGGTCGGCTCTGACAAGGGGTGTCTCCACTGAGTGTTCGAAAAGAGCCCCTTCAGGCCCTAAAGGAATCAGATTGTATAAGAAACAAAAGTAAAATAAGTGACATCGGACATATTCAGCATCCCTAATCTGAAATCCAAAATGCTTTTTGGAGGACTGACATGCCAACACAAGTAGAAAATTCCACACTTGACCTCATGTGACGGGTTGTACTCAAAATGCTGGTGTGCTAAATACTGCCTGAAGTTACGTGCCAGCTCTATGTATAACGTGTATTTGAAGCATAAATGAATTTTGTCTTTAGACATAGATCCCATCCCTAAGATATTTCATTATTCAGATGTAGATACCACCCCCCATATCCAAAATTTGAAACATTGCTGGTCTCAAACATTTCAGATAAGAGATACTAAGCCTTTAGATTTTAAACTTCATTGCTGAATTTGTGCAGAAGTTCCAGTTCAGGAAACGAAAGGGAACAGCTGCTTTTCTACTTTTCTGGTGTGATCACAATATCTTACCAGCCAAATAAGATTTCCAAAGCAATTACAAATTAGCAGGTTTACTTTAAAACTAGAGGGAAATGCTAGCCATGAAACTGAAAAAGCAGGGCTTTTTTTCCCCCACTGAAAGTCATGTACATCTACATAGTTCAGGTAATACGACTTCTTAGCTTTTATGTGTAAAAGTATGTCTTGTGCCATTTGTTTCTAAGGCACAGCAGAAAAAAAAATTTAAACCTAAACATTTAAAGTAGACCTTCTAATTTCTAGGAGTCTGGATGTTCCTATTAGTTTATTAATTTGAGAACTTAATTGCATGAGAGGAACCTGTCCTACGGCTTCAGAAATACACAGAGAAAAGGGACATATTGCTTGCAATAGCCTAACTTGCATGCATGCAGTTTGAATTTGGAGGCCTCTTTTTAAATCTATATGCTACAGATTTCCTTGTACATAAATAACAAACAATGTATGGTGAAAAGCAATGTACCATTAGCAAATGGCTAAATTGAGTGTCGTCCACAGAGAAGAATTCTTTTAGGGCAGCACGGAAAACTTTCTGTAGTAAAAGGCAGTTAAAGTGAACCTAAAAATAGACATTTATAAACGTAAGAGGTTGAGAACAAAGGATTTCAAGGAGAGCAGGAGCCCAGGGGCAAGAAAATGTGATGAGTGCGTCGAATGAACGACTAGTCCCGTTGACCGGAAACACAGGGGTTCACAGAAGACAGATTGATTGTTCGGATGATATTGAGAAATATTTCTCCTCTTAAGTTTATGGGCATACACACAAATTTAAGTGCATTGCATCGTCTAATACAGCCGTCCTGATTTACCAACCTAGCCTAGGCCCTGCCCCTTATGTAGGCCCCTCCCGTTTTAGGGTCCACCCCCTATTTTTGGCCTGACTCCAGTTTATTCCCACCCATGGCTTGAGGCAGGGGTTGCAGTTTACGAATTCTCCCCCTCTTGATTCCACAAAGCTGTCAGAACTCATCCTCACGCCGTACAGACTTTCCTCTTTTAGGAATACTGAAGTGTTTATTTCCTATTCTATCCTTGTATTAATTTTGATATCAGACACTGAAGAAAAATTGCCCAGGTGAAATTTTCTCATATACCCCGTTGAGAAGTCATCAGCCCAGGCCAAGATCTTGTCAGCAGCCCTCACTAACTGAACGATTCACAAAGCCTGCTCATTTTCTCCACTGGGCGATTGACTAGATTACTAAGGAAGTTACTGCTCCCTTAGTAATTCTGGATATGACAAAACCACTGCAAATCCTCAGTTGAAAAACAAAAGCTTGTGGCACATACATAAAAGAGACTTACATCAGCAGAAAATAAAAACTTAAAACCACAACCAGATTTAGTAGCATGATTTACATAAATGCTATCATCAACTAAAATAAAGGAACAGACATAAGTGAAGGTTAATGGTTCATGAAAATTATATTATAATTCATGGAAATTATATTCAAACGAGAAACAGATCCTCCTATATCCTATAACAAGTCACATCTCCTTAAAATACCACTTAAGTAAAACTAAATGATAATGGGGACATTATGTAAAGTAAGGCTATACTAAGCTTTGGAGTTTTCACAATAAATTGTGCCAATTAATTTTATAGTACAGTGTGTAATTTTGTCTGAAGTATAGACAACTTTCTGTGTTTGGTGTAGAATGGGAAATAATTTAACTCAGTAATCTGCATGATACTTATTTCTTCTTTATCTTTTTCTTTCCTCTTCTCCTGACTTGCAAAACATAAAAGGAAATATAAAGAAAAATGCACCAGAAATCAATCGTTAAGCCAAGTAGAGATATGCTTAGTTTTACATGACTAAAATTGTTCTTTATATAGCATGGTTTGAAACTCGAGTATTGCTTCAATATGAGAGATCTAAGATGAGTGTTATAAATACAGATGGTCCTCAACGTCAATGTCTCTTCAGAGGATTGCTTGAATTTATGGTAATGTGAAAGTGCTATGCGTTCAGCAAAACAATACTTGAGTTTGGATCGTCTCGGTCTAATGATACATGGTCCAATCCTCTCTGTCTCCCAGCACTGAGCTGTGGCAGCCCTGTGCAGCTTCCAGTCTGTCAGGCCATCCTGACATCCATCAGGCCATATCATATGTAAAACAGGCATGTGTTACACAGATGTACTAGCCCAAGTACAGGCTAACATATGTGTTCTGAGTATGTTTAAGGTGAACCAAATAAAACTATGATGTTTGGTGGGGTTGGTGTATTAAATGCATTTTAACTTGCAATATTCCCAATTGCAGTGTTTCTTAGGATATTAACTCCGCTGTAATTCAAGGAACATCTCTCTCTCTATTTTTTTAATTCTTTTATTGGTACATTTTAGGTATGCAGTACATTTACATTTATCATTGGGTGTTTGTACCTGTACATGATATATCTTGGCTCTTATTTTTTCCCCCCATTACCTGTGCACCCTTCACTCCCTCCACCCTTCCCTATTTACATAGATTTCATTTCCTTTTTTTTTCTTTTCTCATAATTTTAAGGAACACCTATAATCAAAAACTAAGGATTTTCTCATGACTAAGTAATAGAAAGAGATGGAATGTGGGCTATACAATTTTGTGTAATTTTATCTCTTTTTATATAAACAAAATGATGTTAACTCAGAAAAGAAGTGTCAACACATTTACTCTCTACAAACACCTTTTTAACACCAAGCTTGAAATTCCAGCATATTCCAGCCACACAGGCGGGTTTTTGCTGAGGATGGTACCCAAGGCCTGACACATGCTAGGCAAGAGCTCTATCACTGAACTACGCCTCAGTCCTACATAAGCAATTTTTATTTGAGGACAGCTTCAATTATTTTTCCCTTATGAGCTGAAATTATTCGCTGCCAGTGGCACTATTTCACAGAGAAAAATATCTAAATCATTAGTTTTTACATGCATGCCAATTACTTACCTTCTTATATGGCCATAATTAATGATATTATTTTGTCATGTGATTTTGGCAATGTACTTATAGGCAGATATAAAATCCAAATACTGACATGTATTATCTTTTAGCAGGAACAGCAGTTTCTCTATTACTAAAATTGTAAATGCTCATATCATAAGATCTTAACTATATCATTATCATTCAGTTTACTTTGGTAAATGCCCCTTAGAATCTATTTGCATATAATAACATGGATGTTTCTGAATGGTTTCATAAAATGATTCTCAGTAAATGGTTGTTGATTATCAATGTAGCCATGTTTTCTTTATGTTTTCATTTCTTTTTAAATATTCCCAACCAAGGTTATATAAAAAATATAGTTGACATAATACTCATTCCTTGTGGAAAAAAGGATATATTACTTAAGATTATATAATCTAAATTTTATGTAGAAAAAATAGTTCCATTATAAAATATTATATCAACCATGGATTTAAATGATCTTGTATAAACTATGTATTATTGACACAGGAAATTATAATAAAAAAGAAACAAAAAATTGAAATCACTGTCTTATAATGTTAACTTTTTTTTTTTTTTAGTACCAAGGATCGAACTTGGGTCCTTGTGCTTGCACAGCAGGCTGTGAAACAACTGAGCTAAATCCCTAGCCCTTATAATGTTAACTTTTAAAAAAATTGTAAGAATATGTCATCAGGATCAGACACAGTAAGTGGTACACTGTGACATAGTAGTGTTCAGATGACACTACTCTCCCCCTCTGGGTCCCAGAGCATCCTGAGATGAATGACACTCACATGCAGAGCTGTGCTCGGACTGTGGTACAGGATTGGAGGGAAATGGTGGAGTGGGCAGGGGAAGGGCTCTGGGATAGAGTCCAGCAGTCATAGACAGCCTAACAATGGTCACAGATGACTCTACATTGATCCAGTCTTCCCAATATGCTGCTATTTCAGGTTCCTTCAATTCTCAGAATCCAGTATTAGTACTACAACAGTGGATAACATATGCTGAGACTTTATTAGGTTTTGGTTTCTACAATGATAAGCATTTATCCAGGTGAATTCCACACATTTATTGAACATTGATGGACTGCTACAGGCTTTTCAAATGAGACAGAATTGTTCCTCTTCACTGTCGAACTTCCATAGTGTCTCTACTACCACTCCTTCTGGTCACTTTAATTGCTCCAGTGAAAATGCTCTTGTTTAGACAGCAATGGCATCCATAATGGTAAATCCAAGGACAATTTCTGTCCTCTTTCTGGGATCCAAATTCTGAAAATATGGTCTCTCTGGGCACCAGGAAAAGGGCTCCTGAGGTGCTCCACCCCCACATTGACTCCAGTTTTCACTCTGCTTTGCCGCTTTCAGTGATAAATACAGTCAAAATGGCAAGAACAGTTTTCTTTTTCTGAGTCAAGATGAGGACAGGTACCAGTCAGGGATGTAAATTAAGAGCAACTCCATCCCTCCGCTCCAGCCCTGTGCTTGGGGCCTGCCACGCAACATAATAGAGGAGGAGACAGCAGAGCATTTGCTTTTCTTTCCAGTCCGATAGTGTCTCTTCAGTCCTCTCTCCCCCCTGGCTGTCAACCACATTTTGTTTTGCGGATTTGAAAAGTTCTGAAGGCACCATGGAGTAAATGCATTTAAAATAGGGCCAAATTTTCATAGGAAGTAGTTATAATGGGAATTTATCTTGAAAAATCGAAATTTATAAAAACACTGCAATGTATTTTATATGTACAAAACTTAGTTATAATTGTAGTATGAAATGATGTGGAATAAACAAAGAATAAATCAAGTTTTGGGGGTTTTTGGGTGCATTTTTTCCAACATGGTTGGAATTATATGATGGCTGTAATTAGTTTTCTATTTCTATGTTACAAATCATGTCAAACTTCACTGCTCAAAACCATACCCATTTGTTAGCTCACAGTTCTGTAGGTCTCAAGTTTTATCCAGGAGGCTTGCCTGGGTTTTAAGCTCAGGATCTCACCTAGAGGCTCTGGGTAAGATGCGGTTTCCCAGTCTGTTTTGTTGTTAGCAGAATTCATCTCTCAGATCTAAAGGCCACCACACTCTTTGTTATGGAGGAGCCCCTCCATCTTTCTGAGCAACAAAGCAGAGAATTCTTCTTGCCCTTGAATCCCTGACTTCCCCTTTTGCTCCCAGGCATACAAAGGGCTGTCTCCTCAGATTAGGCCACCAAGATCATCTCTGTTTTGCTATGTAAATAACATAACCCAAAGACAGACTTCTGGGCATGCTCACTCACAGGGGAGAAGCTTACACCTTAAGGGCCAGCAGGGTCACTGGTGGTAGCTGTGCATTGAGGGCATCATCTGTCATCATCCCAGAGTTATCACTGTTTGAAGTGGCTGTAACGTCATGTCACGTTCATGGCTGATTCACACTGCGTCAGAGGCCAGGTCTAACTTTCCTGGCCTTCTCTTGTTAGTGGATTTGCCAGCAGTCTCAGTATTTCTACATTACTTTTGACTTTCTGAAACCCTACATCTTGCAAGACTTGCAATTTAATGTGACTTGCTCGGTAGGAAGCTGTGGAGTATCCTATAATCAATGAGAAACCAGTGGATGCAGAAGTGTGAAACACTGAGGGGTGAAATGCTCAATCAAGGTCATGCAGCTGGGACTGGAACTCCTTCTGATTCTTTAAAAATTACCTTTTGTTATTTTTAGCGTTGTCTGTTAATATCCATCTGTACTATACACTCTGCATAGAGTGATGATCCTTATTTTTCTTCTTGATAAACTTCTACCCATCTTTCTAGGACCAGTTTACATGACTCTCCCTGGGGAACCTTTTCTGAAACACCTACTCTCTCTTCCTGCTGCACCTGGCAAAACTGATGTTTGTCTCCAGGTTGTCCTGGATCTCATTGGCCAGCCATCTTTTGCTGTCCTTAGCGTGTTATACTTAACAAATTAATTTTATTTCCATCTCCCTGGCCAAAATGTAAACATCTTGTAAAAGAGATCATGTGTAATTATATTGTACCATAGGTATATAGTTTAATTACTGACACACAGTAAATACTAAATCAATGTTACTAAATTCCAGAGAAACAGAATAAATTTAGGGTAGGCCAGTGGTTCTCAAGTGGGGGTGATTTTGGCCCCTCCCCTAAGGAGTTTATTGGCAATGAATGGAAACATTTTTGGTTTTCACAATGGGTGTAGTAGGGAATATTAATAGCATTTAATGGAGCTAAAATAGCATTTGTGATGCTGCTAAACAACCTGCAAACAACAGGGTAAAGTACTTCCATATCCACAACAAAGACATTATCCACCCCAAATGTTCATAGTGTTAAATCTGAAAAACATGAGTTGGATGACATAGAGACTCATGCCTTGGACAGATAAACAAAACAAGAAAAGGTAGAATTGTGGATTTTTTGGAGCTTTTTTAATTATAAGATTTAGGGAAAGCAGGAACATATTGAAAAACTGAGAAGAGGTGAAGTCTGATCGTTCACCACTTGTGGTTGCCATGACAAGAACTTCACATTATTGCAATGGCACAATGACAAGTAAGGAATAGTTGTTAGAGATGGGCGTACATTTTCTTTAGTTAACGTCACTGGAGAGGAAGAGGACTTTGGGAGAATTTTGTTTTAGAACAAAAAAAACTTATGAAAGAGAAACCTATGATTTATTTTGTAGAAGGATGACTGGAGTGTACCTGGTAGAGAGAAGGTCTACATGTTGCTGACCTGTGGCTTGTATTGATTCTGGTCAGATAAGTGTAGGCCAGTGGTTTTAAAAGTGTGGTCCTCAGAACTGCAGCACCAGCATCAACTGGGAATTTATTAGAAATTCAGATTCTTAAGACTAATTTCAGACCGACTGAAGCAGAAGATCTGAAGAGGAATGTAGTAGATATGAATATAATACAATAAAACCTTCAGGTGGTTCTGATGTATGTATGCAGGTGATAAATAACACAGTTGCCCATCAGATTTCTCACCTGTTCCACAAATGATGCATTAGTCTGAATGTAGGCCTGGGGCAGGAGAGAGTTCATTTTACTGAGAAAGTTCATTTTCTGTGTGGATGGTTTGAGTATGAAGCAAACTAAGTTGTTGTTTTGATTGTTTGTCCTACAGATTTTATTACATCACAGTGCAATACTTTATCAAGAACTATGATATCCTTCACATATACTAATCCATTTAATCTGGCAATGACAGTAGAGTACACTTCATCAGTCTACTCTTAAAAAGTGAGGAAATATCCAACAGAGACCAAGCAACTTGCCTGAGGTCATGCAGCTGTCACTAAAGTACAAATAGAATCTAGATCAGTGAAGCCCATATCACCTATACAGATGCTCCTTGACTCACGAGGGGCTTCTGTTCTAATAAACACTCACCATAAGTTGAAAATATCTAAAATCAAAATGCATGTGATGTACTTCACCTACTGATCATCCCACCTCAGCATTTCAGCTCATTGTAGAATGTCAATGTCTTTCTTGGAAACTGAGTTCCCTCTGCTGCCCAGAATCACGGGACTATAATCGTGACTCCAGGAAAAGATCAAAATTCAAACTTACTTCCAAGTACGGTTTCTACTGAATGTAGATTGCTTTTGCACTGTTGTAAAGTGTAAGAATTAGGTTGAGTGATCCTAAGTCAGGATGGTCTCTTATGCATCGGTGGGTTTCTGCTGACAGAGGCATTTACGTCTCTTGATCTTTTATTTATTAAGCAATAGTCAATTCCTATAATTAGATTTCCTAATACCTTTATTTTAGTTAGAAAAGCAGCCACACTGCCTTGGAGTGAGTTGGGACATTAGATTACGGTTTTTATAGTTTTTTGTTTGTTTGTTTTTAGGGAATTACATATATTGCACAAAACTTTGAATTGGAATTGAGTTTACTTCCTGAGCCAGAAAACTTTATTTTGTTTTTATTTGGGAGTATTATTGTATGATTGAGTAATGTTGCTATTGATTTTCAGAACAGTATGGTGGAATATATTCAACAACTATTTGTCTTTACAGAAGTTCAGCAAATGAAACTAGAAAATATCCTAAACTTTTTTCCTCTAAAATTTCTTTTTAGGCCTAAAAGGCAGTGTTATGAGAAGTCTGTTCCACTTTTAATTGAATAAGTTACTTTCTTTTTTTGGGGTAGAAATACAGAGAACCCAAGTGTCCATTAGTTGGAATAAAAGAAAATTCGATACTTGAGTTATAGAGATGGAAGAAGACTATATGGTAATCCTTTGTATTACACCAATGGAAAGAGACAAAGGTTATCAATATGGTAGAAGAAAAGAGTAGGTAAAGTACTCTGTTGCTAGAAGAGTATGAAAAGAATTTCAAAAGAAATGGCACAAAGAAAAGTATTGATACGTACCAGTTACTCGGAGCTTATCTGTACCGACCACAACTTTCTTTTCATCTACGGTAAATAGCGGCTTGCCATCTTTTGAGTTGATCTGAAAGTGCTGATTCTGGACCTCCACCATTTTGGGACCTACAAGATCAATTAAAACAGTTCATTACAAAGTGTTTACCATAGCAGTGCTGTTGAAATGGCTATTTTCATACACTCTATGCCATCTAGTAATTAAACGTTGATGACTTGCTATCAATAGTTTTACTGATTCTCTGATTAAAATTTGCATGGTTTAAATTTACATCTATAATCAAAATTAATTTTCAAACATGCTAATCTCTATTAAATAGATGTATGAATACATTATTCAAAAGTTAATTTTTTCATGTTTTTAAAACTTGATGAAAATAATATAGACATTCCTCATTTCATCACCTACAGATTTAACAACTGTTCAGACTTATGACTAAGATATGCTGTTCGAACTTAGGATGAGCTGCCAGGACTTAAGACACAGGAATTTGAGCAGCAATGTGGCCTTAAGGTGACTTGTTCTATAGTACCGTAATGTAACTTTTGCTGATTGCACTGTACAGTACAGTAGTGATTGTAGTTTTATGTCCTCTTATATATTACAGTGCTGCATGGAAGAGTTATGCACATAAAAGCAAAGTCATCAAGTTTGAGTTTCCTTTGATCATTTCTTTGTTCTGAATATTGTCATGTACATACTCTATGCAATTCCTCATTTAGCGACCCATTCTTTTAACGACCAAGTTGCACAGGAATGTAGCTCTGTTGTTAAGTGAGGAATGTCTGTATAATGCATCTACTCATAATTAAATTTGTACTCTTTTGAGTATTAACCAACTAAGGATCTTGCGTGATGAAATGTGAGTTTTGTGAGAAGAATCTATGAATGGCTCCCTTGAGTGGTCCAAGCTCACCCAGAAGATGAATCAGAGCCTGTCTCCTGCTAGTACGCCCAGAAAAGAGCCTCACTTCCTTCCCATGGGCAAAACAAGCATCACCTAAAACACTCTTGTACTTTTGCCTTGTGCATAAGATGTTTTTGTCTTCTTCATCCTTACTATTTCACTTTCATCTCCAAACACAATCCCTTCACCTGAGCTCTAGGCTCAATGCCTTCCAACTTGTGAATTTATTCTGAAAATGATTAATTTGTGCCTGCTCAATGTCAGGCACTGGGGATACCATATCCTCGCATATGTATGATATCACCCCTCTCCCTTCTCTGCTCAGCCCTAAACTGACCCCAAGTGTTCTTCTTTATGTGTTTCTTCATTTCTCTTTGTGCTTCTAAACTTTCCAACCCAGGTAACAACATGAATTCACTGCCCTAGAGCACAATTTTCCCGTTTGCTAAAGAAACTTCAAGATTGTCCTACTTATTTTAGGCTAGCCCTATATACTTTTGAAAATGGGTCGTATCTTAGGGTCTTATGTGTACTACCGATGTCTTTTACAGCGCTCATCAAAATAATTGTTACTTGGAAGAAACAAAGCTTTTCAATTAATGTTCTAATCGGTTTTGGACTTGATAACCAGAGTATTCTTATAAAATTTTGCTAATTCATATTTCAAAACCCTCCAATGATTCTTAAATACAGAAATGAGTATTTTTGGTGAGAGAGGGAGTTAGAAACTTCATCTTATTTTTCTCCATTTCTTTTCCTTTAAGAAAGCCTGGCTTTATTTTTTGATAATTGTATGAATTTTCACTTCTCTGAGACACAGGGTCATTGTTTCTTATTTCTTGGTCACTAACATATCTTAAATAGTTACTACATAAATACTGATTTGCTCTGAATCATGAATATAATGATATCTATCAAGCTGAGGAAAGAATTGGAATTATTTCTCAATAATTAGTTCACTATTTTGTTTCCTGAAAGTTCATATGCCAGATCTAGGAAGGTTTGTTAAGGGTAAGTGGTTAAGCTTATTCTTAAGTGGCTAGTTTTTTCTGTAACAATTATTTCATAGACACAGATGAAACATTCAACAAACTAGTCTATTTGCATACTACTTACAAGTAGCAAAGCAACATGAACCCTTACTCAAAGAAAACACAAGAAATTGAGTCTGTTCCATTCACACAAATTATTGCATGTTTTTATGAACAAGATTCTGAGCTAGCTCACAACTTCTAGGATTTCATAGTTCAGGAGAGAGAAAAGTAAGTAAGCCCAGTTTCAGGACTGCTAGGCAAGTGCTGTGAAATGGCAGGGAGAGTGTTTGATGGGAGTCCAGGCAAGAAATGCATGGTTTGTCCTTTGAAGTCGAGAACAGGATCTGGGGTGGCCCAGGCCCAGCTGGCCTGAAGAGTGAGCCCAGGCTTCCCTGAGGAAGGAGGGCAGCCACTGCAGAGGGGAGGAAGCCTGAGGAGGGCACACAGGTGAGTAGAGTTCCATTTTAATTTAGGTTTAAATGGTTTCCACCTCAGAGGAAACTGCACTGTTCTCCAAGTGATGACAAGCCTATAATTATTGTGTTTGCAATTAATCTTTTAACTTTTATTAGTGTTCTGTCAGTTTTTGTCGTCTCGGACATTGATTAGAGCTTAGCAAATAATTGTTTTGCAGTGGAAATCTTTAGAAATAAAAATTCTAGGCCGCTGACGCACCCGGCCCACCTAGGCCCACTCCCCGCCGGGCACCTGGGCACCCAGGCTCCTGTCCCGCCCGCTCTCTGGGGCCTGGCCGGCTCAAGAGCACCGTGTTGGGCCCTGGGCTGCGGCGCTGCGGTCTGAGGGTCCATACTTGTGATTCTCAATGGAGCGCGAAAGCACAGACTCAGAATGAAAACCGGCCCTCATCGGCCACTGATTCTCCAAAGAAGGAGGCTGCCCCTTCCTGTTCAAAATGCTCCAGTTGAAACTTCTGAAGAGGAGTCTAAGAAACCCCCTGCCCAAAAGGAGCCTAGTCAAGCCCCAGCCTCCAAGGAGGTGGCAGAATCCAGCTCTTGCAAGTTTCCAGCTGGGAATCAAGATTATTAATCACCCTACCATGTCCAACACACAAGTGGTGGCCATCCCTAACAATGCTGATATCCAGAGCATCATCACAGTACTGACAGCCAAAGGAAAAGAGAGGGGCAGCAGTGGGCCTAACAAATTCATCCTCATCAGCTGTGGGGGAGCCCCAGCTTGCTCTCCAGGACCACAGCCGCAAGCCCAAAACAGCAGTGATTCCAAGAGTACAGAATTGCTCCCTGAGAAGTTGGGACCAAAGCCTGCAGCTAAAGATATGAATGTTCCTAGGGCACCTGGAGCTCCTGCAGGGCACCGGCGGGAGAGCTATGCCGGCGGTGAGGCAGCAGGCTGCATTCTGGACAGCAGCCTGAGTAACATCCAGTGGCTTGGGAAGATGAGTTCTGACGGACTGAGCTCCTGCAGCATCAAGCAGGAGGTGGAGGAGAAGGAGAACTGTTACCTGGAGCAGAGTCAGGTCAAGACCCCTCAGGTGGAGGAGCCCTTGGGAGCATCAACAGCCTGGCAGGACTTTGTGTCTGAGAGGCTGCCCTACTTCTACATGGCCATGATACAGTTCGCCATCAACAGCACCGAGAAGAAGGGCATGACCTTGAGGGACATCTACATTTGGATCGAGGATCACTTCTCCTATTTTAAGCACATTGCCAAGCCAGGCTGGAAGAATTCCATTTGCCATAACCTTTCCCTCCATGACATGTTTGTTCAGGAGACATCTGCCAATGGCAAGGTCTCCTTTTGGACCATTCACCCCAGTGCAAACAGATTCCTGACTTTGGATCAGGTGTTTAAGCAGCAGAAGTGGCCTAATGCTGAGCTCCGCCAGAATGCAACCATCAAAACTGAACTCCCACTGGGCGCACGGCGCCAAGGGTCAACTCGTACCTGGGGCCCATCCAGTTCCCAGTGAACCAGTCCCTGGTGTTGCAGCCCACAGTGAAGGTGCCGTTGCCCGTGGCGGCTTCTCTCATGAGCTCAGAGCTAGCCTGCCACAGCAAGCGAGTCCGCATCGCCCCCAAGGTGCTGCTGGCTGACGAGGGCATAGCCCCGCTACCTGCTGCTGGACCAGTGAAGGAGGAGAGATCTCTGCTTGGAGCAGGGCTGTTACCTTTGCTTCCGGTTCAGTCTATCAAGGAGGAAGAAACCCAGCCTGGGGAGGACAAGCTCCCCTTAGGGAGACCCTTCGAAGTGGAGAGCCCTCCCTTGGAGGAGTGGCCCTCTCCGTGCTCATCTTTCAAAGAAGAGTCATCTCACTCCTGGGAGGATTCATCCTGCTCTCCCACCCCGAGGCCCAAGAAGTCCTGCAGTGAGCTCAAGTCCCCGGCACGGCCTGTCTCAGAAATGCTCGTGGTTAAACGGAGAGAAGGGAGATGAGCCGGTCTCAAAGGAAACAGCACCTGTTGCCTCCCTGTGTGGATGAGCCCGAGCTTGTCTTCTCGGAGGGCCCAGCACCTCTGGACAAGCTGTGGAGCACCCTGTCTGCCTCCTGGCGGAGTCTGCGGAGCCAGCCCCTTTGCTCCGCTGTCCCCAGGAGGAGGGAGGACCTTTCAAGACACCCACTAAGGAGATGCTGCCCATCTGCTCCACCCCAAGTAAATCTCTCCTCCTCAAAACCCCTGAGTCCTGGAGGCTCACACCTGCAAAGTGAGGGGGCTGGATTTCAGCCCGGTACAAACACCACAGGGCACCTTTGGCCCCTTGCCTGCCTCCCTAGGGCTAATGGATGTGAGCACCACGCCACTGCAAAGCATTCCCCTCTTTGACTCACCCTGAGAGCTCCTCAATTCAGAGCGCTTTGACCTTGCCGCCGATCCCTTTAGCATCTCTTGCCCCTCAGATCTGGAAGTCCCCAAGCTGGGATCCCCAGAGCCACAGGTCCCCAGCTTTTCAGCCAACCGTTCTCTGACAGAAGGCCTGGTTCTAGACACAATGAATGACAGCCTGAGCAAGATCCTGTTGGACATCAGCTTCCCTCCTCCCTGGCCTGGAGGAGGACCCCCTGTGCCCTGACACCAACTGGTCTCAGTTCATTCCTGAGCTACAGCAGGGGCTGGGCCTGGACCCTACACTCAAGCTCTCCACCATCCCAGGCAGTCTTGTGGCTGGGCAGCCCCAGGCTCGGCGCATGCCACACCCTCTGAGAGGACTGTGGGCCAGAAGTCCACCACCTGGTGATGCAAAGGCAGCAGTCACACCCTAGCCACTGCTGGGACCTCTGCAAGAGTAGGATGTGCACCTGGTCTCTGGAGAGAGATTCCTCTGCTCTCCCGCCATGAGCTGAGGGTGGCGATGCAGAAGCAGTAGTGAGAGGGATCAGGAATCCCCTAGATCACTGCCATTCTATTCCTGCTGTCTCACTTTCCCTGCTTCTTGTAGCGTGGCCTTTGTACATAGTGTAAATTCTCTAAGTTACCTCCTAATTATAAGTGCAAGTCTGAGGTGGGTAGGATGACAGGGAGTTGCAGTTTGCTTCTGTCCCTTGGCTTGGTTCCCAGAGGGGGAGGACCTACAGTGCACGGTTTCTTCCAGGCCAAAGGTTCTTCACTGTGGGCAGCAGACAATTCTCCCCGAGTCTGCTTGCCAGGGTCCCTCTTACTGCCCCTCCCTCCACCTCCTGTGTTTCCAAGTCAGCTTTCCTGCAAGAAGAAATCTGGTTTAAAAGGTCTTGTATTGAGTCAAGAATTGAATTTGGAGATGGAATGGATGAATCTGAAACAGAGTGGTACCCAGATGTGCCCCGTAAAACATTTCTCTGATAATGTCTCTAATCATGGCAGGGAGACTAGCATGGACAAGGACTCAGGGGGAGGCTAGAAAGGTAGAAAGGACCCCTCACCTGCTTGGTGTCCTTAGCAGCTTTGCAGAGGACCACCCTAGGCTCTAGCTGGCTGCCTGTATGTGAGCCTGCTCAAGAACACTACCATAGCTTACCTACTGAATAAAATCCTGGTGGAACTGCTGAAAAAAAAAAAAAGAAATAAAAAAAAGAAAAAAGAAATAAAAATTCTACATTGTTGATAAGAAAATAACTATTCAGGACACTATCACTTTTAATGAAAGACTTGTATAAAAGAGGGAAAGTTAATGGTTTATGATCTGATTAATTAAATTTGTGAAAATGGCTGAAGGGTTTTTCTACTGAAAATGCCATCAAATTCTTTCTTACCTACAATATGCTTCATTAGCAATCGTTTTTCTCTCATGAGATCTTTAATTTCAGATAATAGCATTAGCATTTGAAAACAACTATGATAAAGCCCTTTACAAAAAGGAAATGTGTTTTCTGCTGCTACAGAAATGGCTTTGTAGAAGGGCTGGATCAAACTATGGTAAATTTTGCTTTACTACTTTTTTGGTGTAATGTTGCATTATTTAGTTTCACTTTATTAGCCTGACATTAATGACCTTTTCCTGTGTTAAGATAAAATACAACAGAGACCAGCTTTGAGAATTCCTGGAATAAACAAAGCCAGAGGAGTCATAAAAAACTTAGGTTTTTTTTTTTTGTAAATGCCTTTGATAATCATAAACAAAATTTAAGACACTTTCCAAAAATGGTGAAAAATGATAACTTTTAGCCAGTCTTCTGCCATTTGGAAACTTGCCTTTACAATCAATCATTGTAAAGGTTAAAGCAATTTCTTTGTTTTCACTTTGTATATCTAAGCCAGCCTGTAACTCCGTGCTTCTAAGCTTCCTCTCACCACTCCGAGGTCTCTTTGTTCAACAACTCTGTGTGTGTGTGTGTGTGTGTGTGTGTGTGTGTGTGAGTGTAGAAACAGTCAATCTTTAATATTTTGACTTGGTGTGATTTATTCTTAACACTTGTATAGCCTGACTCCATTCTCTGCAATGAACTATTCTACCCATGCATCATGAGGTCGTGGGCCTGGAGCGACCAGGCAAAGGTTCCAAATCTGTTCCCAGAGTTCTGTTGGAAGAATCCCTTTTCATTATTCTTGCCCTTCTTTGGTGAAGTTCTTTCATCTGTCTTAACTGTTAAGTCTTGGCTTTGTTTCTTATTCACAGCACTCTCCATGACCAAACACATCCAGTAAGGCCTGGGCTCAGTCCTGCCCCTGAGCTTAGACCACCCTATTTAGCTCACCTTGTCCCATCTCATCCCTTGGAGCCTATCCCAAGTTTAGACTGATGTTTTGGCCTTTTCTATCTTATAAATCTTTTATTCATTCATCTGTTCATCCATTTAACAAATATTTATTGAATATCTACTAAATCTATAAGAGTAGCCTAAATTAAGAATTATGGCATTAGCTGAATGAAAAAAAGCTATGATCAATATTTGAATATTTTTTATTTAAATTACCATACATACTAATTCCTTGCAATATCACATAGCCAGTAAAATAATGTTGTGGAGATGTTTTTATTAAATTGGAAAATGATGGATTTCTGAGTAGCTGAAGATGGGGCTGGCTATGCAAAAATCAACCTCCCCAAATTTCTTCCCCAAAGCAAATGGAACAGCTCTTTCATAGTTATAAAAATTTTATGCAAAGTGCACTGTAAGCTCTGCTTAAAGAGAAGCTGTGAAATAACCGAGTTGAAGGAGAAAAATGACCAAGTTCCAGGGTTGCTCAAGCTCCTGGCTCACTCCTGCTCCCTTACAGGCTTGGTGGGAACAAAGGTTCCCTAAGAAACTCACAAGGAACATAGACAAGTGGCGTTAGTGAAGGCTGGAGAAGAGAAGGGCAGAGCACTGCAGGAAATGTTTGCAGAACAGAGCTGGGATGAAACTGTGGCATCAGACAAAGTGGAATTCAAGTCAAAAGCATCAAACATGACAAAAAGACACTTTTCATGCCAAAATCAGGATCCACAATACAAACATCGATATTTATCTCCCAAATACCACAGAAACCACCTTCATGCAACAAAAAGTGTCCCTGTGAGGGTGTGAGCAGGCAAAGGCAGAACACACTGGCGACTCGAGAACCAACTCTGGCCTGAGACCAAGTGGGACCCGAAGCAGGGTGGATCTAGAAGCACAGTGCACCACCCTAAAGGACATCTGTTGGCCTCGAGGCCCTGAGGATAAGCAGTGCCCACGGCACACTCACAGAGACCAGGAGCATATAAGGGCACAGACAGAATACCGGTGACTTTCCTAAGTCAGGAAAATCCCCGAGCACAAAGCCATAAACTAGAATTTGCTGACCTAAACAAAGACAAGATCCACCTATCCAACAATTTCAAAGTCTTTTTTTATTAAATAACTTCCGGGTGAACTACAGACAAAAGTTACGGGATTAAAGTGTTGACATTGAAGACACTGTATTTGGAAATACATTGTACTCGACATCTTTGTCAATAGAAGTATGCACTAAGTTCCTAATTCAAAAACCTAGTAAAAGAACAACAAAGTGAACCCAAAGAAGGACATAACAATAGTAAAAGCAGACATTAACAGGGAACAAAACCATATAAATGACCAGAGAGAGCCAGGTGTGGTGGTGCACCTGTAACTCCAACACTCTGGGAGGCTGAAGCAAGGGGATCACAGCCCACACAGCTTCAGCGATTTAGAGAGACCCTGTCTCAAAATAAAGAGCATAAAAAGAAATAAGGAAAATTTGAAAGCCTAGATTAAAAAGATAATTTCATGAGGAAATAGAGACTATTTAAATTGACCTCATTAAATTAGGAAGTTTTTACAGACTTATGTTCAAAGAGAAAATGAAGAGATTTATTTAAATTATCTCACCAAAACCCACCAAGCACAGATGATGTCACAAGGGAATTCTAACAAACTTACAAAGACTGGGTTGTCTGGGTGCTCTGTAAATAATTCCAGAGTAGCCGTGTGTGGTGGTACACACCTGTAATCCTGGCATTCAATCCAGGCTGAGTCAGGAGGATTCAAAGTTCCAGCCCAGCCTGTGCAATTTAGTGACTTAGTGAGAGCCTGTTTTAAAAAAAATTAATAAAGGGCTAGGGATGTAGCTCAGTTTGAAGGCCCTGGGTTCAATCCCCAGTATTCTTATCAAAAGAAAAAAAATCTAGAGTACCAAAAGTACTTTAAGAAGCAATTTGAACACTAATACCTAAACAAGGAAAAAAAAAAGCACAAAGAAAACCGTAAACCAGCATTAGTTGTGAGTGTAAAAATTCTAAGTAGGACCAGAAGGAAGCAGAATCCAGTACCACATTAAGAAAGTAATATTCTACAACTAAGTGAGATTTCTTCCAGGAAGGCTGATTTGTACTGGTCAGCCTCCCTTCACTGGAACAAAATGCCTGACAGCTGTGACTTAAAGAAGGAGAGATTAATTTCAGCTCAGGTTCTCTGAGGTTTGATTCTCAGCTGGTTCCAAGGCAGAAACATGGAGGAGGGCACAGTGGAGGGAAGCTGCTCACCCAATGGCAGCCAGGAAGCAGAGAGCAGAAGAGCCTGGGAGGGGTCTTTAGTTAGATCCCACCTCCTAGTAGTCTATTCAGGTATGGACTTATCAATGAGGCAGTTAGTGTCCTCACCATCCTATCACTGCTCTGGGAGGCTCTTAATCCAGTCAAATTGACAATCAAGATTAACTAGCACTGGTTTATATGAGGAAGTGATTAATATCCTACTGTGACATTAGAATACCTGATAAAATAAATTATGTTAACTCTTGATGTTAGAAAAGTCTTTGGAAAAATTCAATGCATAGTTTTGATAAAAATAATTCAATAACATAAGCACTGAGGAATGCGTATATATACATTAACCCTAAAGCCAACACCTTATTTAATACAGAAAGAGTAAACGCATTGTCACTAAGCTTGGGAACAGATAAGGCTCAACTATGTACTTGCCATAGTTTGATGCTGAGTATCCCCCCACAGGTCCATAGTAAAGGCCTGGTCCCTGGGGTGGTAGCATCGTGGGGTGCTATGGAGCTTCAGGGAGGGGGCCTAGTGGGCAGTCTCTAGGGCATTTGAGGTGCACCCACAAAGGGAACTGTGAAACCCAGCCTTCTAGTTTCTGTTTCCCAGCTCAAGATGTGAATGCTCCCTCCATTATGCACTCCCATCATGATGTACAGTCCTCCCCAGAAACCCAGAACGATGGGGCTGCCAATATCAGACTGGAACTTGCAGAACTGCAAGCCCAAACAAATGTGTGCCAGGTGTTTCATTGTAGTGAGGGAAAACTAATATGGTACTAGAGGAATTAGTACATCCAGCTAACATAACATGATTGAGCACAGAACTAAAATTATCTCTACTGTATTGATGGATAATATACTACATCTGCCAAACCTCAAAGACTGATAAGAGCGACTCAGCCCATAAAAATAAAACAAAACAAAACAGACTCAGCAAAGTAGGAGGATAAAACATGAACATACCATAATAACTTTCATACACACAAACAAAAGTTAAAATACATAACAAAAATACCACTTGCAACCATAAAAAAGATGACTGAAAGTTTATAAACTCATTTAATAAGACATGTGTAAAATATATATGCGGAAAAATTTGACATACTCCTAAAAGTCACTTGAATAAATGGAAAGACATCTCATGTTCTTGGACGGCACAACTAAACATTGTAATGTTATTCCTTCTGCATTTATTTTATAAATTTAATATGATCCAATGAAGATGCCAACAAACTATGTAATTAGTAAATTGATACTATGGAAAAATAAGTATGTACAAAAAGCTTAGAACAAGAAAACTCTAGGGAGATCAGCCCTGCTAGAGATTAAAACACATCCTGCAGTGCCTATAGTTTAGAAGAATATGGTACTGAGGGACAGATAAACAGATAAACCAGTGTCATAGAATTGCAAATCCATAATTGAAGCCAAAAACATATGGAAAGGCAGTATATGAATGTGTTGGCATCTCAAATGACTGGTTTAAAGTTACTCATTTCAAATAAATGGTCTTGAGACAACTGGGTAACCATTTGGAAAAGCTAAAATTAGATCCATGTCTCATACCACACAAAAATAAACTTCACATGGATTAGAGGTCTAAGTGTAAGAAAATGAAACCCCATATATACACTAGAAGAAAACACAGGTGACTTTCTTTTTAATCGTGGTGTAGGAAAGATTTTTCCAAACCATGACTCAAAATCCAGAGCAATTAAAGAAAGATTGTGCAAAACTGACTACATCAAACAAAAATAAAATCACTAAAATACCTGATAGTTAGATAGCAGCTGGAAACCTGGGAGAGAATATTACTGATGTGTGCCCCAGGCAGAGCTAAGATCAGGAACACACAGAGGACTCTGAGCCACTGAGGCACAGCAGATGACAAATCTGAGAGTAAAATGCAGAGTCATAATCAGAACATTCACAGCGAAGATATATAAAAATGTTTCTCAAACTTATGAAAACTTTCAACATCACTCATAATTAGAAAATGAAAATGAGCCTGCCTGGCACAAGGCCCTGAGTTCGATTCCTGATACCGAAAAAAAAAGCAATGAAGTTTCATTTCTCATCTATCGGATTGGAAACAACTTAAAATAAATGAGAAGACATTTCACTAGTGAGGCTGCCAACAGATGTGCGTCTTCCTTTATTGCCGGTAGAAGAGGTCTGCAACTGCAGCAGTATTCTAGGGGGAAATTTGGCAAAACGTAACATAACTAAGTATGCACATGTTAATATCCTACTTCTAGAAATCTATCCTGAAGATGCACTGCCAATAAAATAAGATACCTAGGTGGTGTTTATACTTTGTACAATATTTATAATCAGAAAATGAGGAACAAGCTAAATGCCCACATGCATGGGTGAGTGGTTGAATAACCACGGTATAGCTGCACAATGGAGTACTATGCAACTGTAAAAAAGAATGCAGATTTCTAGGAATGGATTTGAGTAAAAAATAAAGTGCCAAAGATTACCTATTATATGCTACCATTCATGAAAATATGAAGGGGACATAAAAAATTACACACATCTGTTCATTCTAATGAAGGAAAGAATACAATGATAAACCTAAAACCAGATGCTGGCTATTTACAGGGTGTAGAAATGGGAAAAATTGAAGTAAAAGGAGTGCAAAGGCAATACACTTCTGTGACTGTATCTTTCAGCTCAGGTATAATGCAAACTGCAAATCATAATGATGTTGCACACATACCACTCTACAGACATCCTTCAAAATAAGCGCTCTGTTTTCCTTCAAATAAATTGCCTTTTTTTTTTTTTTTTTACTATATGAGGTGTGATAAAAGTAATGTTTAAATTACAAAAATTATTAGAGTAAAAGACACACTGCCATTAATGTCCCTCAAAATCCTCCCCTTCACTTTGACCCCCTCATTTGGCCCATTCCTGCCACTTTCCGAAGCCATCTGGAAGTTTTCTTTCATGTGTCTCTAGTTGCACTGACATGATTGTCTCTTTGTCCTGAATTGTGATTCAAAACATTTACCTGTTGACTTTGGGGAAGAGCCAGAACTTACACAGTGCCAGGTCCAGGGAATAAGGTGGGGAAGGGCACACCATAATGTTTTTATGAGCCTGTCTTTCTGCTGCATGGCACTTGACAGCCGCATGCACCATATTTTTGATCACATCTTGTAAAGATACTCATGAAAGGATTTCTAGACCTGCTTCAGAAAATGACAAGAATGCTGAGATAGTGTGTTTGAAGAGAAGGCGGGTATTACAGTGGGGTTAATGGCAATGAGTCTTTTCGTATATTTTTAAATTGAAATATGCACCATATATTTTGATTACCCCTGTATTTTTCAACATATAGTGTCTCTGGACTTTTAAATGTCTCTAGTCTTATTAATTTTCAGAGCAACCACACAAATTTAGCATTATTCTTTAAACAGAAAACTTGCTTGGATATTGCTTCGTTTCATTTCCCATTCTCCCCAGATGTTCACTCAGTGGTGCCAAGTACTTTTTTCTGATGGAACACCTATTTGTTGGTGGGAATTTCTGGATGTAATGTGTTATCATAAAGCTGTTCTCTTTTTTTGTGGAACTAAAAAATGGATTGTTTTGATTTTCTTTCTAACATATTCTTTTCGGTCTTTCTGGCCATTGCAGTTGCTAGTCTTCCTGTTAGAGGAGATTTTTATGTCCAATAAAGCCCTCAGGCAAAAGTGTGCAGTTGGCTCATGGCACGTCAGCACCGTTCATTTCAATGCACATATTCCATTTGGGGGGCTTTCCCAGAGCAGTGCTGAGTTGTTTCCAGGTGGATTTCCTGTAACATTTCCTGGGCTAGAATCCACCCAGTGAGGAGGGCTCCACCACTCCCCGCAAGGGTGCTGGTCAGCTTCTTGGAAAACTCTTGCTGCTCTTCGTGGAAGAGAGCGCTACCACATTTCCCCCAAAACACGACCTAACAAAAGATAAGACCCACCATGATTTTTCAGGATACTCATAATATAAGCCCTGCCCTGAAAATAAGCCCCAGTTAAGACTGTCAGCCAGATAGATGCAGTTAGTACATCTGTTGCAAAGCATGATAGATGTACTGAATTATAAAATAATAATGTTAATATATAATTAAGTATAAATAAATTCTATTATTAACATTAAAACTTAAAATAAGTGATAATATAAATTATAATTAAGTATTTGTAAATACCCAAGTGAGCGCCTTTGGATGAGAGGCAAATGTCTATTTGAACAGATGCACTCAAAACTTAACGACCAATTGGAGCACAGACACAATGCAGGAATAGTGTGTGCACTTGATAATGAACGGATGTGGCTACGTGTAATGTGAATCTTTATAATTCCATATGTCATGTGTTATAATGGGCGTACTTAATGCATTTGCGTGAAATAAAGAAACATTTGAAAGAACATCTGAATTTTGGTGTCTGCAGTTATTTGTCGCTTTCATGTGGACCATTATTCTTAATTGTCATGATTTTTGTTGTCTCAAAGGTCTCATAGGTCTTCAGTTAACACTTGATTTAATGGAAACTTTGTGAATCCAGCCTATAAGAAGCTGCAACTTGGGTGAAGAACTCATGGGATGAAGTCACCGACGGCTGTGTTGGCAGTGCACTCCGAGCAGGCCATAAGGACAGGAAGCGCTCATTTAAGGAGGCTCTGTTGCTGGACCCAAGAGATGGGGGCAATGGTTTGGCAAGAAATGGAGTCTCAAGAAACTCAGACTCTGGAGAAATTCAGGCTTCTGGAGGCCGGAATTCAGGGTTTGGAGAGTTATGACGATGTTCTGGAAGGTGACAGGGCTGTGTTTGAAAAATGTAGCTTTTGTACATGAATTAATCTAGATTGTTGTACATGAACAAAAGACATCCTCACAATGCGCTCCGTATCTTTTGGAGCAAAATTTAATATAAGACCTGTTCTTATTTTGGGGGAAATATGGTACATGTCAAGCCAGCCACATGGGCACCCTCCTCCTTCTCCAACATTGGTGCTCTCCCTCACATCTTCCTCATTCTCAGTATCCTCTTCTCTCTCGGCTTCCCGGATTTCTCCTCCTGGTGACACAATGTGGAGCACCCACTTCTCTGTCTCTTTGCGCCCTTCTGCAGCCTGTCTCCTGCACCGTCTGACGAGGTGGTGCTCTAGAGCGATGACTCCAAGTTCCCGCGATATCATCACATGCTCACGTGTGTTTCAGATGGGGTCAGGCCTGCATGGGGTTTTCACTCATAGCGAGAGGACCTCCAGCTTTTATCCCACAGTTCCTGTACCCATCATGCAACAGTGCCAGGCTTGTGCAGCAAGCAGAAGGTCATTGGTTGCTTCTCTTTGATGGGGCTGCAGAAAGCTCTGCATGAGGGGTAAAAGCTACAGTAGAAAAGCTCCCTGATTCCCACCTATCTGGTACATGTCTTTGAGGATCATCTTCACTTTACACCTGTCCGTAAAGCACTCTAACTGCTTTAGTGATTTTGGCACAGAGCCTTTGGGATCATTAATCAAGTGAATGGCTGAAAACTGAACACCTCTGCTATTGTTCTTTGTTTTGTGAGCACTTTTAAAGGCTGTTCCCACACTGCCTTGTGTTCAGAGAGTCTCTGCCCTGTGGCTACTGCACTAGAAGGTCTTTCATCTTCAGGTTCTGCTTCACTGTCCTGTCTCTCCTGCTGCTGCAGTGAGGAGTTCAAAGCAGCAACTTGTCTTGTGACTTTGGAGAAACACATAATTGGGATAACTCTTGACTGTCCTGGCAACATCCCTTGAATTCCACCATTGGACCCAAAGACATGGGGCTGTACTTGTAGGGCTCTTTCTTAACATGGCATATGTGAAATTCTATGGTACTACATATATTCACTTTGTTGTACTTGTTTTTTATGCTTATATTTTCATATCAAATCCACTGAGTGTAGAAAGCCTCTCTCAAAAGTCTATCATGTTGCACTCTGGGAGGTGAAGACAGCAGGATTGTAAATTTGAGCTCAGCCCAGGAAAGTTAGTGAGACCCTGTCTCAAAATTAAAAAGAAAAATTTTTTTAAAGAAAGGACTGGGATATAGCTCAGTGTCATGGCCCTGGGCTCAATTTCTAGTACTTCAAAAAGAAAAAAAGTTTATCATGGCAACTCTTTGAATGCAGAATTTCAAAGAGCTCTAGTAATTGGATGGGATTGATGAGATTCTTCCTTGTTAGCAAGACCAAAGCCTTGCAAATGCCACCTAAATTCTGGATCCAGGACGAACAGTGTGACTATCACAGGGTAGATCTCTCCACTGGGGGAAAGTGACTTAGAGTCTGAGTGGTAGAGATCAATTTGTACCATTGCATTTATGATGTCCCGAGAGACAGAACACACACACACACACACACACAAACACACGCATGTACACATATATACACACTTATACAGATGGATAAACAGATAAATACATGGGAGGGGCTTATTAGAGAAACTGGCACCATGATGTTGGAGGCTGTGCAATCCCACAGCAACCCATCTGCAGAGAGTCCCAGGGATACCAGTAGCTCAGCTCAAGTCCAAAGGCCTAAGAAACATGAAGGCAGATGGTGTCATTCTAAGTCTAAGGGGGAAGGCCTGACATTCCCAGGAGTCCTGCTGGTACAAGTCCTAAAGCCCAAGGCTGGAGAGCCTGGAGTCTTGATATATAAGGCAGGAAGAGGAGAGCACTCAGGCCCCAGGGAGGAGAGAGAGAGAAGAGAGAAGAGAGAAAATTCACAGTTCTTTTGCTTGTTTTATTCTATCCACAACCACAGCCAATTGGACAGTGCTTGCCCACAATGAAGGTGTCTTCCACAATCAAGAAAACACCTAGCAAGAACACTTGACCTGCTCTCCAGGCATCTTTTAATCCAGTCAACTGACACTTACAATTGATCATCACAGCCGTAAACATCAGCAGCTCCTCCACTGGGTTTACTTGCTTGCAATTTGAAGATCTCCACTTTGGATTTGCAGTGATTACATAGCTGTAGGCACTCCTGGAAGGAGAGGCCGGCCAGTGGTCCTCCTAATCAGATTCTGTACTTGGGGCTGGTTGGTAGGCAGTTAGGTGCTCTTTCTGTGGGTGGCTGGCTGCAGCCTGGCTCAGCTGTCAGAAAACTCCTTATCATTGAACCCCACCAAGCCACCTAGGTGTTGCTTATACTGTTGGGTATGGCTTGCATGTTTTATTTGTTTGTTTCTTTTATTTGTTTAGACAGGGTCTCACTAAGTTGCACAGGCAGAATGTGAACTTGTAATACTCCTGCCTTAGCCTCCCACCATGGGCATGAACCACCATTTCCAATTTGCATTTCTTACTTTTAACTATCCAGAATTGGTTTCTCTCATTTCAAATCAAAGGAAAATTAGCTGTGGTAACAACTGTATTTACCACTAGTAAATACAATAAGATTCTTTTTCTGTTGCTTAAGTTTTAGTATCTTTTTGTTTAGAGGTTTGAAACGTTAGTTTCCTAGGGGATGCTTTATAAAATTTGATTTTCTCTAGGAAATTTGGTCTTGATTATTTTTGATGCTAATTTTTCAGTGGTTTAAGAAAAAGCAGTTATTCTTTTAACTAAATTGGATTCATTTGGCTACTTTAGGTACATCATATTTTAATATACAAATAGACTAAAGTGAACCTCTTCCTGGAAATGTGAAACTGGAAGTATTGTGGTTGGGAGATACATTTACTGAAAGAAAAAACTCTGAAATGTGGTGAGCTGAGTAGTGCATCTAGCTCAAGGTCCATTGATATGACAGATTTTCCATCCAAAGATTTGTAAATCACCAATTTAAATACATAATTGGGCATGAGGCACCAAGTTTAACACTTTTGACAAAAGTAATTTCATTGGGTGAATTTTTCTGACAACAACTGGTGTAACTCCTGGTAATTTCTTGATGACGGAAGTGGGAAATGGGTTTACATAGGTAGGAGAGGTCCTGGCCTGCTCGGTCTCGGGAGACTGATGGGGAGAAGGGCGAGAACACGGCTGTGGAGAGCAGCAAGGCCTGGGCCGGTTCCATCGTGACTTTTCTCCTAACTCTCTGTGTGTTCCTGAGAACTAAAGAGATTTTTGGGGCTTCCATTTTTCTACCTTTGAAATGAGAGCCATGTCTATGTGATCTCTATCTTGTCTCCATGAAAATCTCATTTACAAAAAGATAAGGAAATGAGTATCTGTGCCAATTAATTTTTATAAGAGTATAAATAAAAACTCTTCCACCCTTGGAACTTCTGAGAAATAATTCTACACTCTCTACAAGTTATCACTTTTTTCCCCATTAAGTTTATTGGTCCATTTTAGGTATACAATACAGTTACATTCATCATTGGGATCTTGTACCTTTACATGAGTATCTTGGTTCCTATGTTTTTCTCCTTCCCCTGCCCTCCCTTCACCCCCTCCACCCTTCCCTATTTACAAAGACTTTGTTTCCATGTTTTTTCTTTTCTCATATTTTTTCTTTTCCCTTCTTTCCTTTCCCCAACCCCTCCCACTTCCCCTACTCCTTTAGACCTTTTCTTCCTATTTCACAATATCAATTATACATTTTGATTCTACATGTTATTACTTGACAGCTATAGAGACTAGCCTTAGACATTCAGCAAATATTTGTTGAACGAATAAGAAGACTGAGCAAAAACTTCTCAAATACTTAAACACTATAGGCAGATAAGGATTTTAAAGAAATGATGGTAAAAATAAATCTTAATGCTGTATAAGTCATCAAGAAAATAGGAATTAATTTCACCAAGTTTCAAGAACATGGATATTGGATAACCTCAGGTTCATTTCTAGATTGAATGAGAATTTCAGTGGATGGAGTGATTGACTGAAATGTCTAAGCAAAAACAAAATACAATTCATTATCCATGGTAAGTTATAAAAATTGAAACAACATAAAATAGGAAGTATAATATAAAAAAGTATAGTATAATAAAGTAACCATTTGGTTAATGAATAGCTGCACTTTTCAGTGCAACATTATTTGGCTTTGTAGAAGCCATGGAAAAAGAGAGACCTGAGAATTTCTATTGTGTCCTGGTCACGGCTGTATACCTTTAACTCCATTTCTCCTTAGTCACAAGAGTCAGCCAGTTTCATAGGTTTAGCACATCTGTGCAGTGTGGATGGTGTAGAGAATGATATGCCTTGCTTTTCTCATTTGGTTTTCTCTTTTGTTATTTCTTAAGTCGTAAAGTGCTTCTAAGAATCCCTGTGGAACTGGTACCAGTGCCCTCTGCAGATACCCTGCCTAAGTCCCTTATGTAAATAGAGTAGTGTTTGCACAGAACCTACACAGTCCTCTTATGTCCTCAAAATCATCTCTATGATTAACAACATGGAAATATCATGTAAACAGTTGCTTCCCTGCATTGTTAGGAATAATGAGAAGAAAGTAAAGTGTGTACCTGTTCAGTATGGGAGCAATGTTTTTCACGTATTTTTAATTGTGTTTGGATGAATCCAGGTGTGTGCCCCTTCTTGCTGATCTTTTTCCAGTCTGAAAGCTTCCATGTGACTTCATCCCTACAGGACCTCATTCTCTGGCCTTAGCCCATTGGGAGGGTGGACAAAGCTGACCTGGGGGTGGCTGGTTGAACAGGGGAGCTGGGCTCACTTATTGAGGTCTCTGTTGGAAGTTTAGAATTTGTACAACTGGAGGCTAAGATGGTAAATGGTGAGAACTACAGAAAGCAGATGAGGCAGGGAGGCTCTCCAGGCCCTGTGGAGCCAGCAGTGAGACAGCTGTCACATCCAAGTAGAAGTGATGGGTAAAGGTACACTGGAAAGGAGGATCATGGAGCATTTAGGGAGGAGAAAGGGCAATAGCAAGAGGGAGAGAAGTGAGGCTAGAGAAGAGAGGAGGGAGAAAGAGACAAGGAGGCTGGGGCTGAAGAAGGGAGGAGGCAAGTAGGAACAGGATTTTGGCTCTCAGCCCTGACTTCTGTTCTTCTGAGGCCAGCTACTTTGATTCCTTTACTTTGGTCGATGAGAGATTTTTGTTTTTATTCTGTAATCAGTATTCTGTCTCTTGCACTAGCTTGGATGATCCTAAGTTTCTCAGAACAAAAATAATTTTGATTAAAAAATGTCAAGTTGTCCTCCCACCCAGCCCATGGCGCTATTCTCTGTGGTTAGCACAACATGGATTTTAGAAAATTCATGTGTTGTTATTACTCATCCATAAGCCCTTAATCCCCTGGAAGAGAAAGCAGCTTATCTGTGGAGCTCTGTACCTGGACCCCATGTGCATAAAGACATTTGAGGAATTGGACTCACCCACTTTTAACCTGCCTGTGACTTCCCCTTCTGAGTTTCGTGCATTCATGGTAACATTCTGAGTTGACTGTAGAAGCAGAGATGAATCCTGGAAATGGGTTTACAAAGATAGCAAAAGATATATTTGCGTTTAATTTTAGGTTTATGTAGAATTTCTCCATCATCAACACATCATAGGATCCTATAAATTTGATGGGTAAAATTATTTAAAGAGTTTGGATTATGTTGAGGGAGTAAATATATTAACTTCGGGTTTACAATGCTCTGTGCACTAGTTACAATGTGCCGAACAGTTCTCAATGTAAACTTCAATGATTAGCGCTTTTTATGATCATGTTGTAATTAGTACTTTTACTTTTTCAAGGAATTAAAATTCTTTAGTAGTTGTTGGTATTTATGTCCAGGACAAGATCTATTTTAAGAACATAAATCAGAGAATAATTAGCTATTTGATAAGAAATACCATGCCACATATTTTCAAAATGCAGACTTCTCATCACAATTTCAAAAAGGCTGGACCCAGAAAGACAGGTATGAGATGATCTCAGAGTAGAGAATCAAGTGGTGGTTACCAGAGGCTGGAGGGTCGGACTGATGAGGAGAGGTTGATCAATAGATATTAAGTTACGGTTGGATAGGGGACAAGAAGTTCTGTGTGCTATTGCACAGGAGGGCGATTACAGATAACAACAATGAACTGTACATTTCAAAGGGCTAGAAAAAATTTTGAATGCTTTCATCAAAATCATAAATGATAAATGTTGAGAAGGTATATATGTTTTACCTAATTTAAACGTTACACAATGTATATATACATGTATCAAAAGAACACATGGTACTCCGCTGATATATATACATATATATACATATCAAATGTTTTTACTTATCAGTTAAATTTTTTAATTATAAAAAAGAGCTTTTAAAATTACATGGGTACCTACATTTTTTGAAATTTTTGTTGGAAGGCAATGGCTTTCCAAGAATGTAAATGCTTTCTGGGGCACCATAATAAACCTTATGAATGGAAGTTTGCTTGCATTTATATAAATGACTGTCTTCAAAGGGAATGCAGTAATTTGGCTGTTGCAAGCATGTGAATTTATGTTTCACTCACAGGCACTGAAAATCTTCCAAAGTAGAGGGAATTCTGTGATTTTTCCAGAAGGAAAGAGGTTTTAAGAGCCTGTGGAAGTCTATCAAGAATGTAAGGAATTCTCTAACTTGTTTTGTGAAAACAGGTAAGTCTAACAGCAGCTCACATTTTATCCGGTGATGTTGTCTTTAATTGTTGTTGGATGATTAGAAAATAACTGGCATGATAATAAGAATGAACACTTTAATAGTGATTTTAGTATCGAGCCTCTCATTTTATCCTCCACATTATGAAGTAGGTACCATTACTCCTAATACAGAGGTGAGGAAATTGAACTCAGAGAGAACAGATTACTGCTCACTTCAAGTCACAGCTAACAAGTGACAGTTCCATGATGGAACTCGATCTTTAGATGGCAACTCCCATGCTCTTTGCTACCATTCTGCTGGAATGGGAGGGCAGGGCCCAGGTTTGAGCTGGGAGATCCACCCTCATGCCTGGACAAAGTCAGCTCTTGTGGGGTTCACTTCTGGTTCTTTGAGCCCACAGGCACTCCATACCCTTTTTGTTGGAAGAGCTACAAGCTTATTTTCCTAGCAGCACCTGTGGCTAGTGGTGCCCAAGCCTGAGCCCAGGGAGGTGTAGGCTGAGACCTGCTGGGGTGGGACTTAGTGTCTTGGCACATATACACCCCAACACTGACATTTCCTGGCCACATGCCTTGGATATGGTCTAGCGGTCTGCTAGGGGAAAAGTAAGAGGATGGCAAAGGCTGAAGCAAGGCTGTAGTTGCTCCCTCCAGCTAGTTGTTATGTGGGAATTAAAGCTCCTGTTAGTTCATGCTGATGCTGGCTTGGTATTCTCTTGTACACAATACAAAACCTCCATAATTGATATAACAAGAATCCAGAGACTGCTGTGCTCCTGTATTAACAGTAAAGTAGTACACAGGCATTCCTTGTTATCTGCAGGGGAGTTTATTCCAGGCTGCCCTGAGGGTATCGCAATCCATGGATGGACAAGTCTGTTAAATAAAATGGATAGAACCTATGTGCACCCTCCTATACACTTTAGAGCATCTCTACATTACTTATAATACCTACACAATAGATTTACCACGTAAATAGTTGTACTGTATGGTTTAGGAATAATGATAAGGAGAAGAGACTGTATATATTCAGTACATATTTTTAAAAACATATTTTTGATCTGTACTTGGTTGAATCCTTGGATTTAGAGCTCACAGATATGGAGAGCTGTTTGTATTTAGTTGGATGTCAGTCCTCTTTTTGTAAGGTTAATCGGGCATTTCTTTTGGATGAAGCTTTTCTTGTGTGATCTAACATTTCAGTCTTTAGTTCTTTATATGTTGTAGATGTATTTGTCTTTCTGCTCTCATCAGCCCATCAAAGCCTGTACTATTATTTCCATCAGACTCCTGGGTCCCTCAGGCTCACAATGGTGTCTTAAGGCTTCTGTCCTCAGGGATGTGCTGGTCCCAGCCTGGCATCTGGGGGACTCTCCCCACATGGGCAGCTGGGATCAAGCATGGATAGGCAGCAGCTAAGCTGTTTTCTGCTTTCATCACCAACTTGTGCATGGTCCTGGATGGAGTCTCATCCTTTTTGGTTCTTATTACCCCATGGCTTTGGCTGTAAATCACCCTTGCTTCTTTTCAGGGCTGTGAACCTCAAAGATGATCATTTCAAGTAAAGCATCATGACTATGTATTTCTGACTCATTTCATTCTTGTTCATGGTTCTAGTTTTTCCTTTTTTTAGACAAGATCTTGCTATATAGCCCAGGCTGTCCTTGAACTCACAGCAATCCTCCTCCCTCAGTGTTCTGAGTACGGGGATCATGCGTGTGCCACCACCCCAGTCTGGTTCTCTATTTTTGAAATACAGACTGAGCATCTGAAAATCGAAAACCTCAAATGCTCCAAAACCTGAAACTTTTTGAGCATTGGCTTGATGCCAGAAGTGAAAAATTTCACACCTGACCTTATGTGATAGCTCACAGCCAAATGCACGTGTGCTACAAATATTGTATTCACCTTCAGGTGATGTGAATAAAGTATGTTTGAAACATGAGTGAAATTTCTTGTTTAGATTTCAGTCCCATTTCCAAAATATCACATTATGTATATGCAAATATTAAAAAATCTGAAAACAATGTAAAATCTCAGACAATTTTGGTTAAGTATAAGGGCTATTTCACCTATAAAACCTTTTTGTTTTAGGGTGCAAGGATTTAAACCACAAATTAAATACAGGCCCTCGTGCATTACGTGAGGGGTTACTGAGTAATCAGACTTTAGAGATCAGAGCACCATCCTAAATTATATTTATAATTAAGAAATTCTGTTAGCCCAGCAGTATAGATTAGTGAATAATGTGGCAAATTTTGCAAATTTATAAGACAATTTGTTTTCTGCAATTTTATGGAAAATTGCTTCCTTGACTTGCCTTTGAAAAGAAAACTTGTGACTAATGTATTTGCTGTGCACACAGAAGTTAACAAGGCATAGTTTTATTCTGTAACTTCTATTGTTGTAAAAGCTATATTAGTTACAAAATTTTGTATAGCTCTATTATCACATAATATTCAAGTTATTTCTATAATTTCATTAAGTATTGATTGACACCCATTAATGCCACTTTGTGAGACTTTAATACATGGTTATCTGAAATAGTTTTGTAATTTTGCTCCTTGTTTTCTTTTTAAAGAATACCAGAGATGAAAGAGTCTGATAAAATTGAACTGAAAATTATTATTAATTCCAGAATATTATATTTGTTATGATCTAGTCACCTGATTTCAATCTTAAGGACAGTTTACCACTCTGATTTCTTCCAAAATATGATGAGAGATCAGCCAACACATCTCTGGGAGAAAAAGGCTAAATTCTAATATTTTTAATGCTTTATTTATGTCTGACTTCCCTTTTTACAAAAACTTTTGTTAATTTTCCATGTACCTGTATGACAGAGCTACTTAACATCCTAAAATGCTTTCATGGTGAATGTAAGGCTATTACTGGAAACAGCTCACAGAATTGGGCTCAGACATGAATTAGCCTATGATATGACAGGTCATTGGTCTACTTTATGGCCAATAAGATATTTCTAGAAGAAATATAATATAGTCATGCATAAAAGTACCTACAGGGTTTGTACTCCTAGGATCTCTCCTTGGTGGTCAGTTTTTTATGTGTAAAATTTATGTTGCATCCTTCTGCAGCTGGCAGCAGAACTTGTTATTCTAATGTCTAGCTTAGGAGGGTTTTTCATTTCTTTAATAGCCCCTGGTGTTTCTTAGTGGTAAGTCTTTCGTTTCTTTTCTGATTCTCCTATGGTAGCTGTACAGCATCTGCAGGCGGGAGACACTAAAATATCAATTCACTTTCAGAAATATAGAAGGAAAGTGAAGAGTGTACTCTTTAGGTAATTGGTATGTTATAATTGGATGATGTTTTAACTTTTGGGGAAGGAGAAATGTCATTTATAATAATCTAGAACAATGTTCATAGCATTGCATAGGAAAAAGTAGAATATATTAAAAATTGTTTGACTTTACTTGGGCTATTCTTTTTTATAAAATCCATGAGGGTAAATGAAGAAAATGTTGATTTACTTTTAAAGTCTCACAATTATTTAATGAGGATATTGGATGTACTATGGAGACTTCTGTACGATCATAATCTGTAATTAGTATAACTAATACAGAATATACTACTATGAGACTAATTTCTCCAAAGCTTCTCAGATAATTTTGATGCCCCGAAACAAGACTATTTAAGCCGCTTGCACTGGTGAAAGGACGTTTAACTTGTTTTTTGGGCAAAGATGCTCATTCTTAAATCTTTAGTTAATTAAGGTCAATAATAATGAGGGCACCTAATAAAACCTTTACAGAATGTAATATCAGAGATGAGTTCCACAACATAAAAGCCAAGCTTTTTATTAAAAGCATGCCACCCACGTGTAGGTATGTATACTCTAAAAATCTTCTCCAAAAATATTTGATTTCTGTGCTTAACCATAATTGTTCATGAAGCACAAATTGTTTGAACCTTAAATCACTTTCTTACCACTCTGGAGTGTATTTCTTTGACATACAGTGGGAATAAGAATTCCGATTCTCCTTCCAGACGAAGGCCATCTCCTGTCACACGCAAGTGACCCATTCCTGTCTTTAAAAAAAGAGACAGTAGCGTTTTATTGTCCTCTTTCTTTTTTCTTACTATTGACCTCAATTATCCATGTATTTCCATACATTTTCTTATTTTTTGGCATTTATCCTAAATGCCTTATTTAAAACTTTTGTTGTTTTTATTCAATATTCCCCTCTTTAAAAATCTTGCGTAAATACAAAGAACTATTTGGAAGATACAAGAGTTAAAGAATCATTTTACAACCAACATTCATGACTGCACAATCATTAAAAAAAACCATTATATTTTTTTAGTTAAATAAATATACAATAAAATAGATCATTGTGAGGTATAGAGTTCTGTGAATTTTAGCACATACACAGATTTGTGTGATCAAAACTCCAATTAGGACACAGAACAGTTGCATCATGCCTGTACTAGTTAGCTTTGCTGGCACTGAGACACGATATCTGACACCCGCAGCTTAAAAGAGGAAAGGTTTAATTTAGCTCATGCTTTCAGGTCAATCCACAGCCACCTGGCTCCAAGGGAGAACCCCTTGATAGAAGGGTGTGAAGGAGCAATGCCGCTCAGTTTATGGAGGTGGGAAACACAGCAGGGGAACAGGGCCAGAGAGGAACTGGGGAGGGACTGCATATAAAAACCAAGGTCGTGACCGCTCCAGAGGTGTGCTTTATTCATCTTTGAGGCATTTCTAAATCCAGTGAAGTTGACACACTGGGATTAATCGTCATGATGCCCAGAATCCACTATCAAGTGTATCATCTGAGTTTACTGTGTAACACATATTGGGAACTTTTAAAATACAAAACACTCCAGGAGGGTGAGGAGCTCTGTTTAAAGGCCCTGTTCTCAAGGAGTCCGCAGTAAATGATAATCAAACAGAAGGCAAATTTCTACAGGTCACCATGACCACTGACTATCAATATCATGGGCATTTTCAGCTTCCTTTGCTTTGCATTGCCAGCAGCATTCATCATCGGGCATCTTTCTGAGAACGATGATCCTTCTTTGCTTTTCATGCTACTGTGCTCTCCTAGGTTTCCTTCCAGTCACAGAACTGCATCCTCAGCTCCCTTACAGATTTGTCCTTCTCTACCCAGCCTCTTATGCCTGGCTTCCTCAGGCTCTGGCCCCTAGGCCCTGTCCTGTGTTCACTCTACATCTCTACTTCTCACCATCCGAGTGTAGCAAACATGGGAGCTACTCCAGATGCTCACCCAGAGATGAACTGATTCACACAATGTGGCTGGTACACACAATGGGCTGCTATTTGTACTTAAAACAGGAAAGAAATGCTGACACATGTTACAACATGGATGGGACTTGAGGATACTATTATTCAAAGTGAAAAAAGTCAGCCCTTTGAAGACCAATACTGCCTGTTTCCACTCCTCTGAGGTGTGCAGAGCAGAACAATGCACAGAGACAGAAAGCAGAGTGGTGGTTGCCACAGACTGTGGGAGAGGGAATAGGAATTGTTGTAGAGTTTCAGTTTTACGGGTCAGAGTGCTCTGGACATGAGCGGAGGTGATAGGTGTTTGTGAATGTGCAGTTGAGCTGTACATGTAAAGTGGCTGTTAACGTAGTAAATGTAGTTAATGCAGTGGAAGTGGGGGGTTGTTTGCATGTCCCCTTCCCCTCTCCATCCTGTCCTTTCTTCCGTCTCTCGGTCACCTGTCCATTTGCAAAAGATCCTATTAAGCTGTCGTACTCTGGTAAAATAATAGGCTCTTTTCACCCACTTATCTATTCTCATACGTGAACACAGCATATCCATCCCTCTATTACCCTTCCTCACATCCCCTCCCTGCTCTCCATTATTCCCTTGCTCTTGTCTAATAATAGTCTCCCTTCTCTTTTTATGTCACTTTTCTCTTTCTCTTTTTCAGATTCTGCATATTAGGGAAAACATGTGACATCTGTCTTTCTGAATTTGATTTATTTTACTTAACATAATGATAGCAATTGCCATCCACTTTCCAGCAAATGACAAGGTATCATTCTCTATGGCCAAATGAAACTTCACTATGTACATAAACCACATTTTCTTTATCCATTCATCTGTTGATGGGCACCGAGGCTAGTTCCATATCTTGGCTCTTGTGAATTGTGCTGCAATAAAAATAGGTATGCAAGTATCCCTACAGTGAGTTTTAATTCCTTTGGGTCTATACTATGGAGTGACATAACTGGATCAAATGGTGGCTCTATTTGTAGTTTTCTGAGGAACCTCCATATTGATTTCCATGGTGGCTGTGCTAATTTGCACTCCCACCAGCAGTACAGAAAGCCCCACTACCCATGCTCTCCAGTATGTTTTTTGTATTATTGATGATCGCCATTCTTGTGAGACTGAGATCGAATCTCAATGTAATTTTTTTATTCATTAATTCTATTGGTACATTTTAGGTATAAAATATGATGACATTCATCATTGGGAATTTATACCTGTACATGATGTATCTTGGTTCTTATTTTTTCCCCATTCCCTTGGCCTCCTTTCAACCCCTCCACCCCTCTCTATTTACAAAAACGTTGTTTCTGTTTTTTCCTTTCCTCATATTTTTTCCTTTCCACCCCATCCCCTTCCCCTTCCCTCTCCCCTTTGGACTTTTCTTCCTATTTCACATTATCTATTACACATTTTGGTCCTCATTTACACTTTGTTTCTTTCACCAGAGAAACTATTTGGTATTTACACACGTGTGTCCTATTTATTTCACTTAAGAGTATGGCCTCAATGCACATCCATTTAGCTATGAATGTTCCTAGTTTCTCATTCTTTATGGCTGAGTAGTACTCCATTTTATTTTAAAAAAACCACACATTTTCTTTATCCAGCCTCCAGTTGATGGGCATTTGGGCTGTTTCCAAGATTTAGCTATTATAAAATGTGCCGCTATAAACATGGGTGCACATATGGTATGATGCTTTTAATTCTTTTAGGAAGATACCCAGTAGGGGAATAGCTAGGTGAAATGGGACCTCTAATCCTAGTTTTTTGATGTATCTTCATAGTTATTTCCACAGTGGTTGCACCAGTCTACTCTCCCACCAACAGTGGAGAAGTGTTCCTTTTTCCCCACAACCCCACCAGCATTTGCTATTGATTGATTTCTTGAAAGCAGCCATTCTCTCTGAAGTGAAGTGGAATTTTAGCATTGTTTTCATTTTCATCTCTCAGATGATTAGTGATGATGAACATTTTTTCATATGTTTATTGGCTGATTCTACTTCTTTGTTCAAGAAATGTCTATTCATTTCAGATGCCCATTTTTGGATTGGGTCTTTAAATTTGGGAGGTCTGATTTTTTAAAGTTTTTATATATCCTAGATGGTAGCCCTTTGCCTGAGAAACAGCTGGAAAATTTTTTTGTCAGATTGTGGGTTGTCTCTTTACTCTGTCAGTGGTTTCTTTTGCTGTGCAGAAGCTTTTTAATAAGATGAAATCCCAGTTGTTGATTCTTTGTGCTAACTTTTGTGTGACTGAGGTTTTGTTCATAAGTCTTTTCCCACACCAATGTCTTCAAGAGTTCTAACCTCTCTTCCAGCAGGTTTAGTGTTTCCATTTCAACATTTAGATCTTTGATTTACATTTCTATAATAGCTACAGATGTTGAACATTTTTCCATAGGCTTACTGGCCGTTGATTTATGAATTGTTGATAGTAACCCTGAACCCACCAACTTACCTGAAAATCCCACAGTATTCCTTTGGGGCCAATCTAGTATTAAATGTTTCATTTTTTCTTGGTCAGTGATAACTTCATATATACACATATACTTCAGAAAGTCATCTTTCATTTATACTAATGTTTTAGGATCATAAAATAGGCATTGAGTACCTCGTTACATGTGAGACAGTGATATGTCTGAGGATTCAAAAGAAGTACAATGTCCTCCTGGCCCTTAAGTTTTTCTGACAGAAATAGATACACTTGTAGAACAGACAACTCAGAATAAGGTCTGATTAAAGTGTACTGGAGAATTTGGAAAGTGGTTCTCAGGGAGTGTGGGATCTGCACTGGGCCAGGCTAGAAGATAAGACATTAGAGAATTTTATATTATTTAATGAATGTCAGTATTAAACTCCATCATGGAGCGATTGCATGGAGAAACATGCTCAAGATCCTTCTCCTGATCACTAATTGCAATCTTATCTTCTGTATCTGAAATTCTGTCCTCACATTGGCTCATTCTGCTGTGTAGACTTTCAATGGAGTTTTTGATCTCCTGGAAATCTATTTGCATCTGTTTTATGGATTCCATTTGTTTCCTATGTTGGGATTCCATCATGTTCC
>NW_004624776.1:14464847-14494029 GCF_000247695.1 Heterocephalus glaber
TTTTTTTTTTTTTGGTACCTGGGATTGAACTCGGGTCCTTGTGCTTGCGAGGCAAGCAGCAGAACCACTGAGCTAATTGACTTCCACATTTGAGAGCTGTATACAGTTCAACTCTTACAGCTAGATGGTAGTTCTAATTACTGCCAAAGTAAGTCTTTGTTTTAGTAATTTTTTTCACTCCCATCTCATTATATTTACATCTCCTAAATCATTTGTACCAAGATCAACCTTTTACAAATGGAGCAGTTTTCATGTGAGTATGACTACCAACATTGTTTTTGCACTGAGAAATTTAATAGGATGGCAAGCACTTCTATGTTTCATATTGGAATAAGAAAAAAGAACAGTTTTTGTCACGAGACTTTATAATTTTGTGCCAGTTTAAACTGAGCATTTCATAAACATAAACAGTGTCACTTGATACCTTGGTGGATTGGTTCCAGGACTCCCTGCCCCAAGGATACCAAATCCACCTACTGCACAAGCTTTTTTTCTAAAGCATTTTCATAGAGCCTGTGTGCATCTCCCAGTATGTTAAATCATCTCTATATGACACACAATAGGTGTTATGCAATAATCACACTGTTTTGTTTAGGCAATAAAGACAAGAGAAAATGTCTTCACAGGCTTAGGACAGATACAATTAGTTTTTAAACAATTTTTCTATCTATAGTTGGTTCACTTCAAAGCTTCAGAACCTGCAGATAAGGAGAGCTGACTACAATCACAAACAGTTCTTAGTTCTTGTTTATGTGTGTTTGTATGTGTTAGTAAAGAATCATGGATTGAATATAATCCTAATTAAAAGCAAGATTCCTATCCAGTCTGACTCCTAAGCTAGTGTTCTTTCCACTATTTTACAGCACTATAAAGTAGGTTTGTTTTGTTTTGTTTCTAGCAAACAGAACTAAAATCAGTGAAATTAGTTTGGCGCATAATTTCAAGATATTATCTTCATTATCACTTGTGGAAAAAACCCAATTATGTGAACAGAAGACATTAACAGCTTTATAATATTGGTAAGAAAGGGAAGACAGTGAGTAAATTTACATTTGAAACCATTAATTTCTTTATAATAGCACTCCATGTCACAGGAACGTGAATCGCAGTTCGAGTTCAAGGTGATGAATAGCACTCTTCACAGCTAGTCTATAGCTGATGAGACTGTGTGCTTTTGCCTTTGTTGTAACATAGTTAAATCACAGAAAAAATTACAATAAAAGGAAAAATTGAAGGCACAGCGCTAGGATTAAAATTAAAACTATAGCGGTATTTGTATCTTTAGACAGCAGTATTAATAGGATTTGTATCACTGATATAAGCGATAATGAAATTCCTCTGTATTTGGAATTTCCCTAGGTTTATCTTCCTCCTCCAAACTCAGTCCTAATACATCTTGTCTTCTTAGAAAGGAAATGCCATTAAGTTCCTACGCATTTCTATCGTCTGGTGACCTCTGCTTCAATCCAATTCTATTATAAATAACATATAAATCATAAATTTCAATTTGATTTTTAGACTGGAAAGCAGTGATAGAATATAATACCTTTTAGAAAGATATAAATAATTGGAAATAAATGCCAAAGTACTGGTAAAAATGTCGCAGGGTCATTTTTTAAAAATCATAGTTTTTATTACTTTGAAAAACAAATGGCAAGGAGAGACAGGGAGTTTAAGGTTCCTGTGCCAGAGCAATGGCCGTCTGAGGAGAGGTGGGCTGGGCTGGGGAGGTGGCAGTGAAGGAGAAGAGAAGGAGGCAGAGATGGAGCTGACCGAGCCTTGGAGGAGCTGTCAGAGTCCCTCCGGGCCACCCCTTCCTCTCTCCCGTTCTCAGCAAGGTAACAGGATGCCTGCACACACCACATGGCGTCTATCAGCATGAACCATTCGGAATGAGAAAATAGGGGGGAAAAGTGAAATCTGGTACTCTGGATGCAACACTGTAATTCTTTAATGTAACTGAAATTTTAGACGGCCTCAGGCAATACAGTGTGCCTGCTCTGCAACCAGACCCGGCTGGGACCAGAACAAGCAATCGCAGAGGCCGCACCCCAGGCAGCCAGAATTAAAAACACACACCATCAAACTAGGCTACAATATCATTAGCTTATGGCTCTTTCCTCTGCTATTTAAAATATATCAATATCTACCAATATAATGATTAAAATGTAAGTATTTATTAATAGGTGGTCATGAGTGTGGATCAGATAAGCTCACTTAGGTAATTTTAGTCTTCTCCTTATTTTCTTTTTTGTCAGCATCCATCAGAAGTGAAATCAAACATCTTTTCATACTGTAGTAACATACACTTTTTATTGTTATGCAACAAATTAGCAGCTTAAAACAATGTATATTTCTCATTTAGGTTTCCTTGGATCAGGCACAGCTAAATCCTCTACTCAGGGTCCCACCTGGCTGCAACTGGCTGTCATCCAGCTGTGCTAGGTTCAGCCAAGGAACCTAGGGCCGGGGCCTGAGGCTGTTCCCCATGGGCTGCTGTGGTTGTTGGCAGACTTCAGCTCCTCTGCAGCACGACCTAGGTCTCTGTTCTTTACTGGCTGTCAGTGGGGCCACTCTCAGCTCCTAAAGGTCAGCTCGGCACATGAGCCACCCCTCTCACAAGGAAGCCAGTTCTTCAAGGCAAGTAGGAGAAGCATTTTTAAAGGTTGAGGAGTCAAGCCCAGCCAGAACAATCTCCCTTCTGATGAACTCAGCATCAACTGATTCAGAACCTTAATTACTCGTGCAACATTCCTTCACCATGTAATTATTACCTCAACTTCACTACCTTCTATTGGCAGGAAATCAAAACCAGTTTCTCCCTCCACTCCAGGGGTGGAGCTACAAAGAACCAGCCCCAGGGGATAGAGGCCATAGGCCAAGAATTCTGTCTACTGCACACATAAGCCAGGTAGAGTTCTTAAAATAAAATGAAAATATATAAAAATATTTAACAATATAAAGGCATTTTATGTTAGTATGATTATCATCAAATTGTTATTATAGTACAACCCAGATGAGAATGAAGGTAGTATGCAGGACTACTTCTGTACTTAACTAATGCAATAAATGTTTTCTAAGATTATGAATCTTGGTCCAGAAAAGCAAGGTGGTAATACTTGCCTAAAACTCATGACTAAAGCTTACTTATGTCAAGAAGGTCATGGGAATCATTTGTTATAAGTTAAGTATTTTAGAAAAATAAATATTATATTCAGAATTTTGTATGAAGTTCATTTTTTTCAGATTTTGAGTTTATAAGATGTAAATGAAGATTTTAGAAAACGTCACTACATAGGTTCTATTTTAATGACCTGCCACGAACCCTGAGTGCACAGAAAGTCTGTAGCCATTTTTGCACCTGCAAATTCTTTTGAGTTTTAAAAGTCCTCTCCAAATGATTATATAATCACAATGCTGAAGTGAAAGTCATTAATACGCCATCCAGTACCATTTTCCTCAGCCTCCTGTGAGTGAGCACCGGTACTTAATGGCAAAACATTTGTCTCAAGAAATATCTGCAGAGCTGTCTAGCTCGCTTTCCTTCTTGCCAAGGGACAAGTTCTTAATGGGACAGTCCTTGATGGAAGATTTCCAACTGCTGGTTTCCAACATAAATTAATTCTTAGTCCTTGTTAAGGGTACATCCACTTGGGGTTTCCATGTTCCTAAAAGGTGCCATGTTACATATCACCATAGTAAATGGGGACAGAATTTGCCAGCAAAGTTTTTATAGAACTACTGACTTAATTATAATATTTAGTAATAGTACAATTCTGCTTTATTTATATCTTTTTCTCAAAAAAACTGCCCCCAAAATTTAATTTTCAAGATTAAGATAGCACAAAATCATCACTTTGCTAATGTTACATTTATCAAAGGCACTAAAATATTTTATGTGTAGGCAAATACTGGTAACTATAAAATTTTTGAAAAGAATATTCTTGTCATTAACAATGAAAAAATACCTTATTTTAACATACTTGTGGATGTTATCCTATGCCCACAAACACTGTAACTAAACTAAGATGCACGATAACTTTATGGAAAGAAAATGTAATACAGAAAAAGTACGTTATTGCCCTTTTCTTCGGTGGTACTGCAGGGATTGAAGTCAGGGTCTGAGCTCTGAGCTACATCCCCAGCCCATAATTTTTTTAAAATTTTGAGTTGAGGCCTCACCAAATTATGAAGTTGCCCAGGTTGGGCTTGAACATGTGCTCCCCCTGCCTCAGCCTCCCAGAGTGCTGAGATCATTGGTGTGCACCTCCATGCTTTGCTTGCACTAATATTTTTAGTGTCCTTTCCAACTAATGTAAATTTTATAATGACTAACTTGGAATATTTTGCTCAGCATCAATTCTTATAATTTCCTAAATATTACTTTATATTCAACAGTTTTTTATAGAAATATGTAAATTCCTCTTATGTGAAATTTTAATAGAACTGGATTTGTTAGATATCTGTGATTTGGATGCTTTAGCTCAGTCTTAGTTGAGTTCAGATTAGTTTCTTGCCAACATTGTACTTATTTTTCATATTTTTTCTTGTTGTGCTCTGTTTTCATTGTTGTTTTTCTTGATTTCTCACTGATTTTTGTCACAACACTTTTGAATATCTTATTAGTAGTTAGCTTTGTTTTCCACAGTAAAATATTATAGCATAATGAGGTGAAAAAAATGGATTGAACAATGAACATATCATTCATGTACAGTTGGAGAGCAAAGCAGAGAAAGCCACACTAACCTTGCTAATTTGGAAAATTATGGTTTTCTGTATATCCTGACTAGGTGAGTGATAGGCTATTACACTAAATTTGAGTGGAGGTATGTATGCTAGCTGGTACATGTTTTGTACAGCTCTCTGTGAACACTCAATGCCCTATTTAACTTTACCACTTTATAGCTAACATGCTCAAAAAATTCCTTATAGTCATAATACTTCTTTGGCATGTATGTATTTGAGAAGGGATATTGGTTTATGTGTAAAAAAACATAAGAAAATGATTTTCATTCTTTTAGATATAATCCAAGAAATGAGGTTGCTGAATCATATAGTGATTCAATTTTTAAGGTTTGAAGGAAATTCCATATTGTACTGATTTTCTGAAGTAGCTGCACAGTTTGCATTGCAATTGTGTTCCAGAGTTCAAATTTCTCCAATTTCTTGCTAACACCTGTTACTTTCTTTTCCTTTCTTCTTTAAAATAATAGTTTTCAAGCAGGATATGGTGACACATCCCTTTATCCCAGCACTCAGGAGGCTGAGGCAGGAGGACTGGTGTGAGTTCAAGGCTAGTCTGAGCTACATAAGAAGACCTTATCTCAAAAAAAAGTTTTCTGACAGGTGTAAGGTGATGTCTTATTGTGGTTTTGATTTGAATTTTTTCTGATGATTAAGGATGTTTCATGCACACACTGGACATTTGTATGTCTCTTGGAGAACTGTCTATAGATGTCTTTTGCTAATTTTAAAAAATATTAATCTTTTTGCTTTGAGTTATAGGAATTCCACATATATTTTGGAAATTAATCCCTTATCAGATAAATTGTTTGCAAATATTTTCTCCCATTCTGTATGATCTTTTCATGTTGTGATTCTTTTCTTTGCTGTATAGAAGCTTTATGTGGTTTTTTTGGGTTTTTTTTTTTGGTACCTGGGATCGAACTCAGGTCCTTGAACTTGCGAGACAGGCAGAGGAACCACTGAGCTAAATCCCTGGCCCAGAAGCTTTACGTTTGATGTAGCACCATTTGTCTATTTTTGCTTTTGTTTCCTGTGTTTGATGGATTATACATAAGAAATCATCATCAAGACCCATATTAAGCTTCTCCTGAGGTGTTTCCTTTTTTCTAGCAGATTGACAGTTTAAAGCTTTCAGTTTAAGTCTTTAATGTGTTTTACATTAATTTTGGTATGTGATATAAGGGTCCAATTTAGTAATTTCCTGTTTATTCTTATATACTTGGTACCTTTGTTAAAGATAAGTTGACCACATAGCCATGGATCGGTCACTAGAGTCTATACTTCTGCATGCCAGGACTAGACTTCCTTAACTACTCTAGCTTTGTAAACTTTTTTGAAATCAGAAACAATAATGCCACCAACTTTGTTCTTTTTCAAGACCCACTTGGATGTTAGGGATTTTTTTTGTGGTTCCACATGAATTTGTGGATTACGTTTTCTATTCCTGCAAAAAATGCCATTGGAATTTTATTGAAATGCATTGAATTTGTAGATATCTTTGGGAAGTATGGAAGTTTTAAGAAGAGTTAAGTCTTCCAATTCATGAATGTGAGATGCGTCCCATTTTTTGAGTATTTTAAAATTTCTTTAATCAATGTTTTGTAATTTTCAGTGTGCAAGTCTTTCACTTCCTTATTTAATTTATCTCAATATTTTATTCCTTTTGTGCTACTAAAAATGTGAGTTGGGCATGGTGGTATATGCCTTAATCTCAGCTACTTGAGAGGTTAAGGCAAAAGGATCAAAAGTTCAAGGCCAGCCTGGGCAACTCATTGAGACCTTGACTCAAAATAAAATTTAAAAAGAGCCAAGAGTATAGACCAGGGCTACAGGACTTGGATAGCATGCATAAGGCCCAGTTCAATCTCTAGTTCCCACACCCCCCCAAAAGAGGAAAGTGAAATAAAATGGGGATTTTTTTTCTACTTGTTTTCAGGTAGTTTGTTTTTTATTTAAAATAATAGAAATCAGGATTTGGAAAGAAGATATCTATATTCTTGTGTTCATTACAACACAACTCAGCAGTAAAGATTTTGAAACAGGCAAAATGTCCATGAGGGATGAATAGTTAAGAAAATATGACATATACACACAATGGAATATTATTCAACCTTAAAAAATAAAGAAGTTCTGCAATATGATACAACATGGATGAAACTTGAGTGTATTTTGCTAAATGAAATAAACCAAATACAGAAGGGAAAATATTGCATAATTACACTTATAAGAAGTCTCTAAAATAGTCAAATTCATAGCTTCAAAGAGAAGAGTGATGATTACCAGGGGCTAGGGAAAGGAGAAGTGGGGCATTATTAATAAATGAGCATAAATTTCAGTCAAGCAAGATGAATAAATTCTAGAAATCTGCTCTACAAAATTGTACCTATGGTTAATGATATGTATTCTACAATAATTTGATGAGGGTACATTTCCTATTGTTTTCTTACCACAATGAAATAAATTTTAAGACAAGTAAATAAAAAATAAAATTGTATATATTAAGATTTTTAAATCAGTAAAAATATTAAAGCATAAAGAATGCACAATTTGAAATCTCATAGGCATATGATATTTACAAAAGCAAGAGATTAGGCTCACACACAAGAATTACATCATTTGTATTATTTCCCTTTGGGAATAATGATCCACAGTCTCAAAATTTTTAGATCGAGGCCTGGCTCCTTCTGTGGATTAGTGCCTTTGGATATCTTGCCTTTGATCCCTGAAATGTAAGTGGTAGTTTTTCTTATTTTGTTAAAAGGCAGCATTGGGGAACCCTGAATACACATTACCAATTAGCAACACGTTCCTAAGGTTGAAGAAAATACTATGGCTCAGCAACTATATCTCACTAGAAAATGCAGCTATGAAGAACATCAGCAATGGCACCTGAACTCTCTGGTAAGCTCTTCTGCGTTGGTGAAGTGGACTTTGCTGCTGCACACTTCAATTTAATCTAAATTTATAATACCTAAACTATTACTATATATGACAAGAATATAAACCAGGCATACACTCACTTTACATTCATGCAGTTTACAAAATTAATTCACATGTATTTCCAAAATAATGTACATTTTCATTCATTCAAGATAAAGCCTGGCCTCTCTTAGACTTTGTTGGGCCGTGAGGTGGCTTCTTCTTCCAGATCCTTCTAGAATCTTCTTTCTAATAAATTTTCTTTCTTAACTTCTGCATAACAAAGGCGTTTATGGCAAATTTCAGTGTTTATAATTTGTGGACTTCAACCTTAATTTAGTCCCCAAAACATTCTTAAATATCAATGTTTAAATCGTTTACATTGTGCAAAAATATGCTTCCTGTATGTTGTGTAACATTCATGAAATAAGGCTATCCAATGGAACTAAATACTATTATGATGTGGTAGAAATATTTTTTCTCTAAATATTAACCAAGAAATCACAACCTAAATTTAGTAATTTAAATATATAAATATATTTAATATATATTTAAATTTACAAATATTTTGAGCCCCCCACCTGAGCAAGCAGTTCCATGTGGGATGCCCACCCACCTCTCCCAAGCAAACAAGCAATGCTGCCACCCCTCCAGTGACACAAGGGTGAGACCATTCACCAACTCCAAGCCAGTTCTACATTTTGCTTCCCCTTGGCATATGGTACAGAGGTGAGAACTAACTAACCACCCTCATCCTGAACAAGGACAACACCTAGAGAGAGCAGGTGGCAACCAGTGACTATTGACATTAAGTCCACTTGAATCTCTGCCCCACAGCCTACACTCAGCAGATGAGAGGGCTGATCACATTCCCATCTACCAACAGGAGCAAGGTCATGCCTTGGCTTGGACAGTAACCACAATATAGGGTGAATGGACAAAGGGGCACCAGGTGCAGGGAGGTACCTCAAAAACCTAAAGCCCTAAAACTAGGCAGAGGAAATTGTGACTGGCTGGATCCCAAGGCTGTAGACCTTGGAAAGAAATCACTCATTTAAAAACACAGGAATTTTTTTCTTTGAATCAATCTTTTTCTGATTTTTCTATGTTTTACTATATTTTATCTTTCCTTCATTGGGTGTTTGGGGGTTGAGGTTTTTTCTTCCTTTATCTCCCTCTTTTAGTTTCTTTTCTCTCCTTTTCCCTTTTCCTCCTTCAACTTTTTTCTCTTCCTTCTTATATTTCCTTTATTTCCTATACTTTGTCCTCTGTTTATTTTTTTCTTTCTTTTTCTTATTTGCTTTCTCCTGTGACTATTCTCTAATACTGTTAATTTCTTTTTTCTTTAATAGGACCCTCTATTTCACTTTTCTTTCTTTCTTCTCATATCCCATTGATTAATTTCTCAAAGTTTGCTGTTTTCAATTCAGCAGTTCCTCACCCCTCCACCTTTAGTAGTATAACTACTAAGCTTTAAGAATCTTTAGATAGCTAGTTAACTTTATGCTATTGATGTTGACTACTGTGTTTCTACTAGAGGTAAAGTTGTTCCACTTAGCAAATATTTACTGTAGGTCAATATTTGGTTTGTATTAGTGTTCACACTGTAAGTATAGATCTCTTTTCTGTGGTTAAGGGTGGTACATTATTTTCATCATTGTTTCTTAAGACTGGTCAATAGTTTGTATTTGACACCATAATTGATGCTAATTTTATTACTGTAGCCAGGGTGTCAAAGCTGTTACTATTAATTGGTTTTCTTGGGATCCAATATCTGAATTGTCCTTGGGTTATTAACAGTACTGTGCCACATTCCTGGAGAACTGTGTACCGGGTCAAATATGTTACAACCTCCCATCCCAAGTAAATGGACATGTTTGGATCCCGGGACAGAGGCAAAGGGCAGTAGCTATCCATCCCCAGAGAACACCACTGAAAAGTAGACATCAACTAAAGAGATCTCCATATTAGAAAGAAGAATTTCCTCTATAATAAACCCACAATCCTCAGCAGAGAACAAACCTACCAACAAATAAAAATAGACATGAGAAGACAAGCTAACAAAATGCTTCCCAAACTCCCAACTCCCCCAAAACTGATCCATAGGGTATCAAACTGGAGGAATCCAAAAGCCACACACCTAAATTATTTGAAATGATATCAAAGGAGATAATAAAACAGATGAATAATGCATTTGGAAAGCTCCAGAAGATAGAAGTAAACAGATATTTGGCCAAATAAACAAAATGATCAGTGAGTCTGCAGAAGAGACCAAGAAAAAGCTAGCAGAGCGAAATAAAATGAGCCAAAAAATGAATGACAAGCATAGAAAAGAATTAGTCTATAAAAGACTTGAAATAGAAGTTTAGGAACATAAAGTTCTACTAAAAGCATGGGCAGCAGAAGTAAGCAACGTGAACACAGAGTGTCAGAACTAGAGCAAAGTGTTGTTGTTAGTGTCCAATTAATGATAGATATCTTAAAAACAATAGATCATAAAAAATGGCTCCAACAGTTCCTAGATAACAAAAAGAAGACTAATCTAAGATTAACTGCAACTCAGGAGACAGCATAAATGACATAAAAAAAGACCTTCTTACTAAAATAATAGCAGAAAACTTTCCAAATGAGAGTAAAGATTTTAACATGCAGATGAATGAGATATACAGAACCCCAAAATGGCCATGATCAGGAAAGAATCTCCCCATAATACACAAAAGTCAAAATCCTAGAAGTTCAACACAAGGAGAGAATCCTAAAAGCTGTTAGAGAAAAACAACAAATGAACCACTTATAAAGATAAACTCATTAGAATTACAGCAGACTTCTCCACACAAACCTTAAAGCCTAGGACAGCTTGGAGTGAAGTATTTCAAGCCTTAAAAGAATACAATTTCTAACCCCAGCTGATACATCCTGCAAAACCATCATTCAAAATTGATTCATCATTCGTCATTCAAAACAGCACCTAAAGAAATTTATAACCACATAATCACCACTCCAAAAAATTCTCAATGATAACCCAGAAAGAGACAATGAAAATCTACAGTGACAAAAGGTCTAATATAATACATATATCAGGTAGGGTGAACAGTTAAGTAGAAGCAAAAAATAGGGAATCAACAACAGGAAAATAAAGCAATGACAAGAATAAGTCAACACCTATCAATAATAACTCTCAATGTGAATGGTCTCATTTCTCCAATCAAAAGACACAAACTGAGAGAATGAACAAGAAATAAAACCTAGCCAAGTGTGGTGGTGCAGACCCATAATCCCAGCACTTGGGAAGTCGAGGCAGGTGGATCGCTGTGAGTGTGAGGCTAGCCTGGGCTGCATAGTGAGTTCAAGGTCAGACTTAACTATGCAGCAAGATCCTATCTCAAAACAAACAAACAAACAAACAAACAAATCCAACAGTGTGACACATACAAGAAACACATTTAACCCTAAAAGAAACTCAGATTAAAAATCAAACAATGGAAAATAATATTCCATGCAACAGGAACCCAATAAAAAGCAGCTGTAGCTATCTTATATTCAGACAAAGTGAATTTCAAGCCAAAACTGATTGAAAGAGGCAAAGAAGGTTACTACACATTGGTTAAGGGAACAATCCAACAGGAAGAGATAACATCACGTTTCCCAGCAAATAAGACCTAACTGGAAAATAATCAGTCTTAAAAACTAGAGATAAAAATGTCAGTTCCAATCACCTTGCCTTACCTGCTATTACAGAGTAGCTACTGAGCAAGAGAATAATGAGGTGTAATCTTCTACATGTCACTGGCCATCACTATGGTAATAACCAGTTCTTATTTTCCAGTTAGGTCTTATTTTCAGGGAAACATGGTAATTATTAACATACATGCAGAGATCAATGATTAACCAACTTTATAAAATGAGTACTACTGGATATAAATGACCAGATAAGCATAAACACAATTATAGTGGTGGACCTCAGTACCCCATTATCATATAGACAGATAAACTAGAAAAAAACCCCAAAGAAATATCAGAGTTGAATAAAACTCTCAAACAAATGGGCTTCATAGATATCTACAGAGTGTCTCACCACAAAAGAGCAAAATATTCTTCTGAGCAGCACATGGACCTTTCTCTAAAAGTGATCATATACTAGCCAATAAAGCAAGGTTAAGTAAATGTAAGAGAACTGAAATTATACTATACATATTATTAGACCACAGAGCAATGAAACTAGAAATGGCAAAAGAAAATACAGAAATTATGCAAATGCATGGAACTAAACAATATGTGCTTAAATAAATAGTTACAGAAAAAAGGAATAAATAAGACAGTTTTTAGAACTATATAATAATGGCAGCACAACATACCAGAACTTATGGGACATAATGAAAACAGTCCTAAGAGGGAAGTTTATAGCTGTAAATGTCCATATTACAAAGACAGAGCAAGCCCAAATAAATAACTTAATGATATACCTCAAGATCTTAGAAAACAAGAACAATCTAAATCCAAAGCAAGTACAAGGACAGAAATTATAAAGATCAGAGTAGGAAAAAAAACCACTGTAAAGAATCAATGAATCAGAGAGTTGATTCTTTGAAAGGATAAGCAAAATAGGCAAATCCTTAGCCAACCTAACCAAAAAAGAAGAGAAAATAACCAAGTCAGTGCAATTAGGAATGAAAAAGATGAAATCACAATGAACACTGCTGAAATCAAAGAGAGAATTAATGCCTACCTTGCAAACGTATATGCCCATATACTGGAGAATTCAGAAGAAATGGATAGATTCCTAGATATATATGAGTCACTAAAACTGAGCCAAGAAGATTTAAAATCGCTGAATAATCTAATAACAAATAATGAAATTGAAACAGTAAAAATCCCCCTACCAACTTAGAAAAGCCCAGGTTTCGATTGATTCAGTGCTGAATTCTGCAAAAACTTCAGGGAAGACCTAACACCAATACTCCTCAAGCTCTGTAATGAAATTGAAAGGAAATGAGTATTCCCAAAGTCATTCCTGGGAATTAGCATTACCTTGTTTCCAAAACTATAGATAATGATCCAACCGAAAAAGAGAAATATAGATGAATATAGATGCAAAAATGCTCAGCACGATACTGGCAGACAGAATGCAATGAATAATCAAAAAGATCATATACCACGACCAAGCAGGCTTTATCCCAGGGATGCAAGAATGGTTCAACTCATGAAAAATCAATAAATGTAATAATCACATAAACAAAGAAGGAAAAAAATTCCTAGGATCGCTTTAATATAAGCAGAAAAAGCCTTTGGCAAAATCCAACATCCATTCAAGATAAAAACCCTGAAGAAAATAGGTATAGAAAGACTTCATCTCAATTTGATAAAAGCCATTTATGACAAACCTATTGACAATGTTAAATAAAGAAAAACTGAAAGCTTTCCCTCTAATTTCAGGAACAAGATAAGAAGGTCCACTATTACCATTTCTGTTCAACATAGTATTTAAAACATTAGCAAGAGGAATTAGGCAAGAAAAAGAAACAGAAATATATATATATATTATATATATATTATATATATATAATATATATATATATATGAAAGGAAGAAGTCAAACTAACATTATTGGTAGAGGACATGATACTTTACATAGAAGACCTTCAAAAATCCACCAAAACACTTATAATTAATAACAAAATTCAATAATGTATCAGGATACAAAATCAACATACAAAAATTAATAGTGTTCCTATACACTAATAAAGAAACCACTGAGAAAGAAATTAGGAAAAAATATCATTCATAATAGTACCAAGAAAAATTAAATACTTCAGAATTAACCTAACTAAAGAAGTGGAAGATCACTACAATGAAAGCCACAGTACTCTGAAAAAGAAAATCAAAGTGGACATCAGAAAATGGAAAGATATCTCCTGTTCCTAGGTAGTCAGAACTAATATAGTCAAATGGCCAAACTTTCAAAATTTATAAACATATGTAACACTATCCCAATCAAAATGCCAAAGGTATTCTTCACAGAACTGCAGAAAACAATCCGAAAATTCATATAGAACCAGAAGAGACCTAAAATAGCAAAAGGAAATCTGGGTAATAAGAGCAAAATAGAAGTATCACAATTCCAGACTTGAAGTTATATTACAAAGCTACAGCAATAAGAACACCACAATACTGGCACAAAAACAGATACGAGGATCAATGGAACAGAATAGAGGATGTAGAAACAACCCCAAGAACATTCAACTACTGTATTTTGTCTTTGACAAGGGGGCCAAAAACGCACTGGAGGAAAGATAGCCTCTTTAATAAACTGTGTTGGGAAACTGGTTATCCACATGCAGAAGATTGAATCTAGATCTATATCTCTTAACCATGTACTAAACTAAAATCAAAATCAATAAAAGATCTAACCATTAAAGCAAAAGTACCTCACTTGCTGGAAGATAAAAGAGGTTAACCTTGAAGTTATAGGTATAAGCAAGGACTTTTTGAACAGAACCCCAGAAAATAGCACTAAGAATCAACAAATAAGACCATGTCAAATTAAAAAAACTTCTGCACAGTAAAACTAACTGAGTGAAAAGAAAACCTACAGAATGGGAAAATATTTTGCCAGCTATCCCTTGGGCAGAGGACTAATATCTAGAATATATAAAGAACTAAAAGACATTAGACTATCCAAAATAAACGACCCAATCAAAAAATAGGGAAGTGAATGAATAAATACTTTAGAGAAGTACAAATGGCCAATAAGTATATGAAGAAATGCTCATGATCACTGTCCATTAGAAAAATGCAAGCTAAAACCACACAGAGATTCCATCTTACCCCAGAAAAAATGGACATTCTCAAGAAATCAAATAATAACAAATGTTGGTCAGGCTGTAGGGAAAAAAGAAACCCTATAACTACTGCAGAAATCAGTATGGAGATTCCTCAAAAAACTAAAACTAGAAATTCCATTGACCCAGCTATTTCTCTTCCAAGTATTTTCCTGAAAGAGTTGAAGACATCCTATTATAGTGATACATGCATACCTATGTTTCTAGCAGCTTAAATTATAACAGCTAAATCTTGGAAGCAGCCTATATGTCCACTGACAGACAAATGGATAAAAATGATGTGGTATTTACTCTGGTACTACTCTGCCATAAAGATAAACAAGTCATTTGTAGGAAACTGGATGCACCTTGAGACCATAATCTTAAGTGAAATAAGTCAGATACACAAGTTTCAATATTGCATTTCTCTTGTATAAGAACCCCAAATTATAAATAAAGAGCAAAATAAAAGGTAACAGGAAGTAGGGAGGTTTTTCTCAAATGGAAAGGGGATCAAGAGTTGGAGGGAGAGGGGCAAAAAGGAGGGAAAGGGATGAAAAAAGGGATTCAGATGTGTTATGCACATGGATCAGCTCCACACAAGGAATGTAAACATTACAGGCTGCAAACATGCACTAATAAAAAAGGAAAAATATTGCTATGTTTCTATATATTTGTTTATATAAAATTAATAATTATAAATATGTTTATATTAATAAATTTATATTAATATATACTAAATATATCAAATAACACATTTCAAACTATATTTTAATTCTGTTGATATCTTAACTCTTTGCATATATGAGAAGAGAAATATTTATTTTTCTCGACAAAAGAAATGTGTCCACTGCCTGAAGGGATGAAAATAATTACATAGAAAGTGAAGGATCCTAATTAATGGAAGGCATTTTAGGCCACATGCTGTAACTATTGCTCAGAAAAAGCTCATGTAAAATTGCACCTTCATGTCCTTTCTGAGATCACAGTGACTTAACCGGTGCTGTTCTCAGCAGCAAGATTTTCTCATTGTGTCTTGAAAAATTAATGTATTCTGCATTAAATCGGCATTTTTTTTTCAAAAAATACACAAAATAGGGATTGGGGATGTAGTTCAGTGGTAGAATGCTTGTCTGGCATCTGCAAGGCCGTGAATTTAATGCTCAGCATCACACGGCAAACAAAAAGGAGAAAACATATTGTCAGGGCATATAAAATTATGCAGTTATCTTTAAACACGAAGGTATTTACAATGAAATATGAATATCTTAGGAGTGCTGGCATTTTATTTACTAAATCTGATGTTGAATGTTGAAGTGTGCACATGAATTTATTGTGTATTAAAATGGATTCTGTAAAGATTGAGTTTTGGCAGTACTGTGGCTGGCTTCGGTTGAAGAGTGTCCCTCCAAAGGTTAAAGTGTTTGGGGTTTGGTCCTCAAGGTGGAAGTGTGAGGGGATGGTGTGAACTTTTACCAGGTGGGCTCAGCGGGAGATCCGTGGGCTGGGGTAATATACCCTTGGAAGAGACTGAGTTATTTCTCCCGGGACCCTGGTTGGTTATAAAAGCTTGAGCCAGGCTCTGCCCAGGCACTTTGACTTTTTGTTTGGCGTTGTGACTTCTTCTTGCATGCATTTCCACCACCCACTAGAAGGTCCTCACCAGAGCTGAGCCAATGTACGTGCCATGCTCCCAAACCTCCAAAACCATGAGCTGAATAAACCTCTTTTCTTCATAGAGTTAGTCTGCCTCAGGTATTTATTTCATTTTAGTAACACAAAACAGACAAATACAGGCATCTAAATGGTATATATCTATGTTAGTGAGATTAGGAAAATAGATGATTTATACAATTTTACAGATTGATGAGTTTCAAATAACTATTAAGCCATCTGGACTCAACCACAAATTCAAGATTATAAATTTTCCCACCATATAGAGATAATGACTAATGAAAAAAATTACAGTGCAAACAAAACACACTATATTTCACAATGAGATAAAAAGGAAAAAGTAATTGTTACATACACATTTTGCTACTGAATGTTCTGATGCAGATAGAATAGAAACAAATCCTTAGTACATTAAGAAACTTCAACTGATACAACAAGGACTCAGTGATACAGTGAACACAAGGCAAGCTTACCACAGGGAAGAAATAATACTTACTGGAGAAAACCACATCACTTTAAGAATCCAAATTGTAAGAGCAAAATTCACAACAAGGATGATGAGCAAGAGAAGAACAAACAAGTAGAGGCAACGCTTCCTCCAGCCGTAAATGCCGATTTTGTAGACATACTGGTTCTCTGGCCTCTCTATGTGGGTGCCTTCTGTACTGGCTGTGTACTGCTCCCGGACCATCTTCATGGGGAGGGAAGAGATGAAGAGGGAGAGGGAGAGCGGGGAGACAGAGGGAGAAAACTTATTTGTCAATGCTGATTTACTGTGAGCCTAGAAAAAACGTTTTTTGCCCCAGTAGTAAATTTCCAAAATTAATAATTTTAAAAAAAGAGAACTAAATACCATATTACGTTGCAACAAGTCATTGTATTTCAACCACTGGAAACTTTCATCATATAACATAATTTAGGTGTGACAAATTCATTTGAAATCCAGAGATCCCATTTTCACATTTTAATCAATAAACTCAGTATACACACGCATACACATATATGGCTTTCATAGTTCTGCAGGGCAAACTCTAGCTGAGCTTGGATCCCAAGCCCTACACTGGGGTGCCACCTGTAGCAAAGAACCAACCCGGTTGGCCTTGTTCCAGAACCTAGATCTGCTACTTTGTTCTCCCTGACCCAGGGGCTAATGAGGATGAATGACAGAGACAGAGTCAGGTTAACATGCGGGCAGCCAGGGGACTCTTGCCTCTAGTAGGCAGAGGAGCCCCCCGCCCTGCCCCGTCTGGCTTATCTTGCCTTTATTCACCCAGACTCGGGTACAAGCAAAGTGACACAAGCTTCATCTGCTTTCCAATATCCACTAGTACATACTCTGGTAAATAACTTAACCTCAACTGTTTTCATTTTAACCTGCACTATGCAATCACCCCTGAGTGCGGCCTTTCTTCTTTGTGATCACAGAGGAGACCGATTAGGCCTCAATTCTCCCCTGGTCTCTGACAATTAACCTTGGAATTAAAGCATTAACCTACAATAATCAAATTACCAAGTTTGTAAAAGATTCAGTAGGAGGACAACTGTCCTACTTTATATTATTTATAATATATAATGTATATTTAAATATATATTTTAAAATCCAGTTACTCAATTTTTCATCAAATTATTAAATTAATCTTTCTTCAACTATTACAATACGCAGAATTTAAAAGACTCTTTACAAAATACCTAACATACCATTCTTGGCCTATAATAAAGTTCCTATGTGTACCTCCTTTAAGGCACAACAGAATATGTGTGTATAGAAATGTTTACAAATATTCATTGTTAATGTAACTTAGAGGAAGAATTTTAGCAATGAATTCAACTCTATGAAGAGATTTTAAAAGTCATTTATTTTTCCCTTGACAGGAAGAAATAAAAGAGAGTTTTATCTATAAACTGTAAACTTTGCTTGTAAGTGTAGTGGAATAGTGAATCAGAATATAAAACATACTCCTCTTGAATTTTCTATGCAGAAATTATAAATTTTCGGGGATGCTTTGGGAGTGTCCTTACTGAATTGCATTAGTCACGGTCTAACGTAACTTTTAAAGTCTTTTTCCAATTTAACAGTAGGCATTTTCTCTATGTTATACCTGGCTATATAAAATTCTGTTTTCCTCATACGGTGTTTTCGAATACTCAAGACTTCCTATATACCTTGCTGACTTCATGAGGCCATGGCTGACTGCCTCATTTCTCTCAGCCCCTCCAGTCCTCCCTGTGTCAGGAAGGCCACTGCCTATCCATCCATCAGTTGCTCCAGCCCAAGGCCCCGCTGTCATCCTGACTCATCCTTTTTTCCCTCAGGCCCTGGATCAGTAAGTTTTAGCAACGCTTTCTATCAACACATTCATGATCTGCCTATTGCCCACATTTCCATTTCTCCCACACTAGTGCAAGCCTATCATGAACTCTCTCTTCTGCACTAGTGCAAAATCTGACTCCCGAAGGACAGGCCGAGAGGGCAACAGGATGGCGAGGGGTGGCCAGAGGTTCTGAATTTAATGCAGCAACACTGTTTTCAGTAGTGCTACAGATCAATAAAACTAGCGATGTTTTCTAAGGATGTAACTGCGTGTTGTATTCCTATTCCTTCCTACATACAGTTTTGTAAATTATTGTTTTAGCAGACTATTATGAGTTTAATGGCTGAACACAATTTTATCTTATAGTCAGAAGTAATAAATGAATCTACAGGGCCCCAGATTAAACTACAGACAGCTTTGTTCCTCTGGAGGGCCCGGGTGAGAATATATCTCTTTTCTTCCAGCTTCTGGAGGTTGCCTGTTCTCCATGGCTCTGACCTGTTTCTCTCATCCCCTCTCTGAGTATGCCTCTGAGTTTCCATCCACCCCTTCTAAGAAAGCTTGAGAGTCAATTGTACTTATCTGAATAATCCAGGAAATTTCTCTATTTCATGGGTCTTAACACAATTTTATCTACAAAATCTCTCTCAACATGGAAAGTAACCTATTCTCAAGTTCTGGGGATCAGCACACAGACATCTTTGGAGTCATTATTCTGTCTACTACAAAAAGCCTTTGTTCACACTCAGTGAGAAAACTAGCTTTTGCTTAAGGCAATTGTTCTTGATTTACAGGATGACTGATTGCAGTTCTGTTATAAGGGTTGTTTTCAGTCCCCTGTCAGTACTAAGCATCTGTTAACTGTTCACTTGTTTCCTGCCTCCCCCTCTTTAGAATGTAAAGTCTATGACAGTATTTGCTGTTTTACTCACTGATATAACCCTAATGTAGTACATTGAAAAATAATGGCACACAGTAAAAGTTTTGAATAGCTGAATGAATGAATGTTTAAATTTGACAAATGTTCATTGAGCTACCTTTTGGAGGATGATAGAAGATGAGTTAGGTAAATCTTGTGAGGTTTTACTTAAATAAAATATTCTAAGACTTATCAATATGCTAAATACATTAAAATGTTTCATTACTTGTGGCCACTTTCCTTAAATAGCGATTATAAATGAGGAGTTAATCTCAAACAGGATACAGACTAGTGGATAAAAATATGTTGATATGACATGTTGGGAAGGGGATTGATAATATAAAAGTATAAAGTCTTCATATTTTAAATATGAAAAGAATAATGAGGATGTGAATACAGAATGGAAAAACAGTTTTAGGACTGGCTTATTTCCAACTTCCTTACTTTTTCCTTCTCACTAAATGGCAACTTCGGGCTGCTCAAGTCAAAATTCTGTTAAGTCGTCTTACTTTTTGTCTTTCTCCATACCACATCCAATCCATCAACAAGTGTTGTCAGTACCGTTAAGTCCAGAATCTGACTCTTCCTACCTGTCACCATCCTTTGCTTGGGTTTTTGTGACAGCCCCTAAGCATTCTCACCTTTCACACCTAAATTATCTTCTGTTTCTGACACAGTGGTAGAGTTTTCCTTTTAAGACATGGTTATGTTACACTTCAAAATAAAACCCTCCTGAAGTTTCCAATCTCAGAGTGAAAAACAAAAGACTCCTTACAAACTGCATAGCTCATCTCCCCATCATCCCTTGTCACTTTCTCCCTTCTTCCTTGTTAAGGGTGGATCTTAAGTGTTCCCTAAAGGCTCATGTGGCAATGGCTTGGTTGGCAGCCTGTGATGCTATTGGACCAGTGGAACCTTTCGGGTGGGGCCTAGTGGAAGGGAGTGAGGTCATGGGATCATGCCCTTGAAGGTAGCATGTGAACTTGGCCCTTCTTCTTCTCTCCCCTTCCAGGCTGCCATGAATGACCAGCTTTGGTCCCTGTGTGCTTCCTGTCATGATGTTCTGTCTTGTCACAGTTCCTAAGTGACTGGGACAAGTGACCATGGATTTAAACTTCTGCAACCATGCACCAAAATAAGTCTTCCTCTTTACAAGTTTATGATCTGAAGTATTTTGTCAAAGCAATGGAAAGTTGACTCATGTACCCCTGTTCCAGTTCACACTTTTCTTACTCATTGGCGTGTTCTCCAAATGTGACCCTCAGAGACACAGTTACAATTCTCTCTGCATGGAAGGTCTTCTCCCAGAAAACTGCATGGCTTCTTTCAACTCTTTCAAATCTCTGCTCCAAAATCACTTATCAATTACTTCTTACTTAAATAATAACCCCACCAACACAACCACACATCTAGCTCTACTCCTTCCTGTTTAATTTTTCCATAGTACTTAACTTTACATGATATATGTGTTGGTCAGCTTTCCTATTGCTGGACACAATGTCTGACACCCACTACTTAAAGGAGGAGAGGTTTAATTTGGCTCACAGTTTAAGGCAATCTAGTCCACTGTTGGCTAGCTCCAAGGCAGAACTGTTATGACAGAAGAGGCAGTGGAGCAAGATGCAGCTCATGGTAGCCACGAAACAGAGCAGGGGATCAGCACCAGAGAGGAATGGGTGAGAGAGCAGGTGTAGACCCCAAGGCCACACCTCCATAGCCCACACAGACACAACCAGAAGTGTGTTTTACCTGCTTACTGGTCACAACATCCTATACATTTTACCTATTCGTTTTATTTTAAATGCTCACCTCACTACATGTAAGCCCTGAAGGGGTTGGATTTTCAACAATTTTCAAATTTTGCTGGACCCCAGCACCCAAACAATACCAGACATATTGTATGTGCTCAATAAACATTTGCTGAATGAAGTGAATAAAAACACTGAATGGACAAATACCCAGATAATCTTGCTTAAATTTAAATTACAAAAGCAATAATATGAGTTGAAAGTTACTTCTGAATTTTGACTTTTTATAATTAGTAAATTTAAACCTACCCACAATGGAGTGTGTATGGTTAGTTTACTGAGGATACTTGGCAAGCTTGACTGTAGTCTGAAAAGGTTCTCTCAGGAAAGAGGAAATTGGAGAAGGTCCTCATCCAGGTACACCTGAGATAAGAGGCTGGACTGCACTTTTTGGGTGGAACACAGCCCATTCACTGGCTTTCAGGAGTTCCTGACTTACTTTCTAGTCTTCCAACATAGGAGTTGTATTTACCAATACCAGCTCTATTTGATCCCAAACGTGATTTTTTTTTTTGCTAGTTGTATTTGTTATTATGTTGATTGCCCTCTTTAATGTTACTGGTTCAAATGCCAGCAGTGAGTGTTTGTGTTGTATTAAAAAGGCCTTAATCTAGCTAAGCGTGAGTTAAATGACTAGTTGCCATATTCAAATTTAATTTTTTTTTCTAACAAGCTGATTTTGTCATTTGTTGTACTGTTAATTTTCACAACTTATAAGTCCCAAGCAACTTCATTAGACACTATATTAAATGTCCTTTGGAAAAGATTCTCAGAACCTCTCTAGTTCAGCTAGCTTCCTTCACAGAGCTATCAAAATCAGCACTGGGCAGGATACTAATTCTCCAGCACTTGGAGGTCACGTAAGGTGGTGTTTATATTGGGAAGAAATTGTAATGACTGGCACAATGCATGGTTCTATGTGATCTATTTATAGCCCTTTACAAAAATAGTGGATAAAGTAAATGTTTCAGAACTTAAAGCCTATATTCCATGATAAAGATTCTCAGTTCCAGTAAATGTTGAGCAAAATTTAATTTTATAGACTCTTTCATTTATAAAATAATGTGTTGTCATTAAAAAAATCACACCCCTCCTCCTGTTAACCATCCTACAAAATATGTTGATGTTATACTTATGACCAGCTTTAAATGGTTTTCTCAGATATATAGTTATTAATCTTTTAAGGATAGTGCTCCAGACATACATCCTTATGATACGGTTTTAAATAAATATCCACTTTGATATACTTTTAATTTATGGTCCTTTATCAATTACTTAAAACAAATACCTTTAATATTCTTTGGTTTTTGTCATGATTCACAACCGAACACAGTATCTAAGTAAATGCTGCTAAATCACATTCTTTATTTCAACTAACATTATTGACATACCTAGTTTGGATAAAGCATTTCTTTTTTTTTTTCTTAAATTCTTTTATTGGTACATTTTAGGTATACAAAACAATTACATTTCTCATTGGGAATTGTACCTTTACATAATGCATCTTGGTTCTTATTTTTTCCCCATTCCTAGCCCTCCCTTCACCCCCTCCACCCTTCCCTATTTACAAAGACTTTATTTCCATTTTTTCCATTTCTCAGCATTTTTCCTTTCCCTTCTTTCCTTTCCCCTGCCCATCTGACTACCCCTACCCCTTTGGAAATTTTCTTCCTAGTTTGTATTATCGATTATTCATTCTAATCATTGGTACATTTTAGGTATACAATATAATGATATTCATCGTTGGAAATTTGCACCTTTACATAATCTCTCTTGGTTCTTATTTTTCACCTTTGCCCAGCCCTCCCTTCAACCCCTCCATTCCTCCCTATTTACAAAGATTTTGTTCCTATTTTTCCATTTTCTCATATTAATTCCATTCCCTTCTTTCCTTATCCCTACCCCTCCCACCTCCTTCCCCTTTGCCCCTTTTCTTCCTATTTCACATTACGTACCATACCTTTTAGTCCCCATTTACACTTTCAGTTTCTCACACCAGAGAAACTATTCAGTATTTATACATGTGTGTCCTATTTATTTCACTTAAGAGTTTCACCTCAATGTGCTGGATAAAGCATTTCTAGGAGTTGGACATACAAAGATGATAGATACATACAGCATGCTCAGAGTAAATGAATGTAGTATAATTTTAAGAGGGGGAGAGTTGGAAAAGAACTAATCAGATTCTCTAAAAGTGAGAAGTTCAATTATATCTCTGAATTCAAAGAATGGTTATATAAAGTTAGAAAATTACATAGTTTCCTGTTGGTCTGACAGATTGCATATAGCTGAAAGGATAATTAGTATGTTGGAAGGTATAGTTTTCTTAGAGAATACCACAGAATGATAAAGATGGAAAATGTCAGTCAAGTTTAAAAGACATAGCTGGTAAACAAAGGGTCTAAATTTGAACTAAAAGGTCTAATTGGTCTTATTGGAGCACCAGTGGGAACAGCTAGTGAAAATATAGAAAAGATGATGACTAAAGAAGTAATAAGCAGGAATTTTCCATAACTGACGACAAGTTAGATGGAAAACAGATACAGACTTCTAAGCAGGATAAATTAATTCAAATTTATTAAATAAAAGCATGAATCTAGAAAATGCTAAAACTAGGACACTTAAAATCCAGCAGAAAAAGAAAAGGTGTACTATTAAAAAAGCTTTCGAGATATAGTACTTACTGAATGAATAAAGGAGCCATTGAAAGCTAAGGGGCAGAAACATACACAGAAAAACACTAAAACCAAAAGTATAATACCAAAATAAACATCAGACGGAATGGATTTCAAGGTGAAAGTCACACAAATAAATCCCACCATTTGGGATTCAGGTTCGTGAAGTCTGTCTTACCACAAGTATGGACCACAAATTTCAACTCTGTAAAGATGAAGTCAGGGAGCAAAATTGAGAAAGGAATCCTAGGCACTGGATCTTGCACAGTGATTCCAAGAGGAAATGAGGAAAAGGAAGGGCATCTCTTCTAAGACTCCTGGTTCACTGGAACCTGCTTCCCAACCCATTCTGAGAAGATGAGCTTAGATTCTTGCTGTTAGGGGTTCATTTTTAATGGCGCCTTTACTGGTATTGCTTGTTTCCAATCTGACACAAGCACCACAACAGACCACCATATGCTCTGGCCCTCAAATAAGATATAAACTTCAGCCACTCCTTCTTTCCCAAAGGGAAGAGCCTGAATACTATGGTACTATAGATACAGATTCACCAGGAAGCTATAAACATGCTAGATTGTTTGCACCTAGCAACACACTCAGAGATATCTGGATCTATCCATCTCTATATGTGGAAAAAATTGACAAAACTTCAAGAAAACATTGAGAAAGCCACTTTCATACTGGAAAATTTCAACATGCTTTATTAATAGATAAAGTCTACTAAAATGAGAACTTGGACAATATAATTAATTGTGCTTAAATGGGCATGTGTACAGCTCTACCCTTGAAATCAGGAAATACACTTTTAAGCACACAATTGTAGGGTAAAAATGAACCCCAAGATGGCTGCACTATGGCTCAAGCTGTGGGGGGTGATTTCCAGTGAACATTAAGTCCAAGTCAGCAAGATTTCATGCTGATGTACCTTGCCAGTCTTGTTGACAATAACTGATATAACCAAGGTCGTTACTGGAACATGGCCATTACTGTGTAGATCCCTATAAATTTGTACTGCCACAAGGCACTGCCAAATCTGTGGAATTCTGCCTGCCCTGGATAAGGTCATGCCAGGCACAAGGCTTGCTGACTGGGGGCTTAAACCTGTGATGTCAATCTGAAAACTCTTGAAAACTCTTGTTGACAGTTTCAGAAACTGTATTTCATAAGGTACATCATGTAGCTCTGATATTGAGAAGCATACTTTCTTGTCAACACTGCTCCTACCATCACGCAGCACTGTCCTTTAAAATGCCAGGCAACCCATGTGAGAAGTCAGTTACAACTCTGGGAGTCATAAACAGGACCAGTACATACTGTGTGCACTGACAATAAATATGTGGAGCACAGCTTGAGCTGGATGTGGTAGCAACAGCCTTGTGCTACTGAAATGAAACATGAGCTAATGATTTAGGGTTAAGCAAATTGACCAAAATAAGAGAACGGAGAGTATAGAACCTGCCCACACAGAGGTGTAAAGTAAGTAAGTAAGTAAATGTAAAGTGAGAAACAAGAGCTTCACAGTATAAACAGGCATGTTCCCCAGGGACACAGACAAGGAAGGAGCAGATTCGTGTGCTTCTTAAAACTGACTGAGAATAGATACAGGTGTTTCACCTCTGTTTTCTCTTAAAATTCATCAAACTATCTTATTCCAGCATTAAATAGCAGCATATTTTCTGTCTCACTGTTTGCACTGTAACTCACGAGAAATCAAGAGCAATGGTGGTGCTCAACCCAGTAGATATGTGACAAAAAACTCATAACAAGAAAAATGTAGTAGCAGATAAATTGGGAGAAACATTTTCCTTAAATTAGGAGAAATACAAGCTTAATGCCTTAAAATATAAATGATTTCAATGAAAGAAAAACACAAGATATCCTTTAATTTTTTGTGGCTTTGGGGAAAGAACCTAAGGTCCTTTGCATGCTAGGCAAGTGTTCTACCACTGAGCTTGGGTAAGTTGTGGCAATGAACGTGAATATTCATCAAAGAAATGCAAATGGTAAGGCACATAGCAGATATAGTATCCTCACTCTGACTCAAAGAAACACAAATAAACACAACTGTCATAGATAGCAATTTTAAAGACTAAAGGAAATCTAAAAACTGACAATAGCCAATACTGACAAAGTGTATGAAAGGTGGGCAGGCTTGCTATTTCTCTACTGTTGAAAGTGAAAATTCATACAGATCCTTTAAGGAAGGTATTTATCTCTAAGTACCAGGAACTTCAAGCATGGTAATTTCAATTCCAGGAACTTAGCCAATGAAACAACTAGAAATAAAGCTATAATTTGTGCTTAAAGATAAAAAACTGGAAATTAAATGATAAAGAATTAAATATTAATTCAGTAGATTATTACATGGTAAAAATAAAAGTTTTATATGTTTGAAAGGTATATACAATATGTAAGGCATATCATAACCTAGCAAAATTTCAGTGATGTTAAATGGAAAGATAGAATATATAAATACATATTAAAATATATATCCAAAGGAAAATACTGTAAACTACAAAGTTAAGAATAGTTTTCCCCTTGCATTCAACCTTTTTCATTTAAAATATAATTTCCCCTGCTTTTCAAGTGAAAGGTCCTGAGTTCAATCCCCGGTACAAAAAACAAAGAACAAAAAACAAAAAAACCCACAAAGCAAACAACCTACAACTCACTTATTTGCTGGAGTACCATTAAAGTTCCCATTGCCCCCATGTTAAGTTGTAAATATAATTTCCCCTGCTTTTCAAGTGAAAGGTCCTGAGTTCAATCCCCGGTACAAAAAACAAAGAACAAAAAACAAAAAAACCCACATATATACTACATATATATATTCTATATAGTATATATATATAATTTCCCAAATGCTTTTATTTTTTCATATTCATAGAACTGAGATTATATATTTTATGTAGGCATATAGTCCTTTTTATAGCAAAATGAACAACAAATTTATCATACTCATCTCAACTTTGTGACTACAGTTAGTATAACCTAACAAGTTCAAGAAAAATTCTGCTTTATCTTTCAGTCAAATCATTCAGCATGGTACACCTAACTATAGTGAACCATAATAGTGGATCCTAATTACCAATTTCAGTCATGGCACCTAAGTCTGAACCCCGAATGCGTTGTTAGGGTCTGGCCAGCTGGAATGCCTGCTCCGTGACTGTTACCATTTCCAAGCTGCATGGAAAACATGCTGGGAAGCCACACAATGCAATACAAACTCCTGATAAATTACCCATTTTGATCATGAGATTGTGATCGGCCGCCGCTCCCAGCCCAGAGGAAGGGGCTTCTGAGCCGCTGTCCCACTGCTCCCAGCTCAGAGGAGGTGAGCCATGCAGGAGCCAACAGCACCCCACCGCACCCCTGGTTGAAATGAGAAGACACTTAAACAAGTCTCAAAACCAGACTTTCAGATCACCTACAGCAACCCCAAAGGGAAATGAGATGGAACACTCTGATACTCAACCACCTGGATGCCCTGAACTGGCAACAAAAGAAGATCTGGAAAAAATGAAATCAGAAATACTTTCTCAGGTAACAGCAGAGATTGTGCTTGTAGTGCAAGGCATGATTAATAAATCTAGAGAGGAGCTCAGGAACATGATGGAATCCCAACATAGGAAAAAAATGGAATCCATAAAACAGATGCAAACAGATTTCCAGGAGATTAAAAACTCCACTGAAAGTCTACACAACAGAATAAGCCAAAGTGAGGACAGAATATCAGATATAGAAGATAAGATTGCAATTAGTGACCAGGAAGAGAAAAATTGCTTCAAAATTGTAAAGGACCACAAGAAATCAATCCAGCAGCTGCTAGATGATGAAAAGAAGAATAACATAATTCTGATTGGAGTCAAAGAAGAAACAGGAGAGAGTGCAGATGACATAAAAAAAATTCTTCCCAGAAGTAATGGAAGAAAACCTCCCAAATAGGGGAAAAGAACTTGACATACAGATAAGTGAGGCATATAGGACTCCAAATAGCCTTGATCAAAAAAAATCTACACAAAGGCATATAATTGATAAGATTCCAGAAACTCAACAGAAGAACAAAGTTCTACAAGGAGTTAGAGAAAAGAAACAAATCACATACAAAGGAAAGCCCATCAGAATCACAGCAGACTTCTGAACACAAACACTCAAGGCAAGAAGAGCTTGGAGTGATGTATTCCAAGCCCTAAAGGAAAGCAGTGTCCAACTCAGATTGATGTACCCTGCAAAACTATCTTTCAAAATTGATGGAGAAGTAAGATACTTTCATGACAAAGAGCATCTTAGGAAGTTCATGAATACCAAACCAGTACTCCAAAAAATTTTAGATAATATCCTAGGAACAGAAAATGAGGATCACAACCCCAGGAAGCACAGCGGAATGAACCCATCATGCATGCCAAGAAATTAAATGTAAAGAGGGAGAATCCAACAAAAAGAAAAAGTCATGACAATGATAAGTCAATGCGTATAAGTTATAACCATCAATGTTAATGGTCTCAATTCACCAATCAAAACAAATAGACTGGCAGAATGGGTCAAGAAGCAAAATCCAACAATATGCTGTATACAAGAAACACACTTAATTCAAAAGGAAAATCATAGACTGAAAGTAAAAGGGTGGAAAACAATGCTCCATGCGGCAGTAACCTGAGAAAAAGCAGGAGTAGCTATGCTCTTTTCAGATCAAGTAGATTTCAAACAAACACTGATTAAAAGAGACAAAGAAGGACACTACTTCCTTGGAAAGGGAACAATACAACAGGAAGAGATGACAATCATAAATATCTATGCACCAAACACTAGTGCACCAAACTATATAAAACAAATACTAATGGACATGAAATGTCATATATGCACTAATACAGTAGTAGTAGGGGGCCTCAATAGCCCACTGGCACAAATAGATAGACCAACTAGACAAAAAATAAGTAATGAAATACTAGAACTCAATTGAACTCTTGAACAAATGAACTTAACAGATGTTTACAGACTGTTTCACCCCACAAAATCAGAATACACATTCTTTTTAGCTGCACACTGGTTGTTCTCAAAAATAGACTATATACTTGCTCATAGAACATGTTTAAGTAAGTACAAAGGAAGTTATCCCCTGTATATTATCAGACCATAGTGCGATGAAATTGGAGATCCATAGCAAAAGAAACCGCAAAAAACTTCATAAACACATGGAAATTGAACAACACACTTCTGAATAACCAATGGGTCATAGAGGAAATTAAAGAAGAAATGAGACAGTTCCTTCAATTAAATGACAATGACAATACAACATATTGGAATCTATGGG